>JBCFXI010001360.1:0-58814 GCA_038496175.1 Ampulex compressa | reverse complement strand
ATATATGTACATGTACATGTAACCTGGCTCAATTACTCCTTGAAATCAACCACTCGTCCAATGTTCTATGAAATTTATTTACATAAATTAGATGATAATATATAATACAACAAAAATCAATATACAATCTTACCTATGAAAATTTGTTTTTCAAGTCGTCAATTTAGGCGTTAAAAATTACACAGATCAAATTGTACAGAATGAACTACGTGCATTATTAAAAATACGAAGGTCGTTTTTCAGATCCGTCAGTTTACTTCCGAAATCAATCATGCCAATAGATTCATGCTAAACGAAATGTTTACCCGTTTACATACATAGATAGTTTATTAAAAGCAACAAAATATATACAAACACTATAGACTACTGTTAATCTGAGAGAATTGGGATTGAAGATTGCACTGGTCATCGTACTTCTTAACGAACTTCTTATCTGATCGCACCCGACTTTGCTAACCATCTTTACGCGATTCTCTCAATCGACTGTCTTTTCACTTCGCTCCTGATCGAGTGTCTTTACCCAACTATCTCTACCAGACTAGCCTGTGCATTTTCGGCACACAGTACATACGCATCCTCATACATTCAAGGCCATAGGACACTCGAAATTTCTATACCCTTTGTATACATTATGGCGCGAACGTTTATCTCTAAGGCTGCACTCTTCCAACGCATTGTCTTTACCAAACGTCCAAATACTATTAAAATTCTCGCGCACCACATCATATTATATTTTTTTTGCGGAGAATCGGTGTGATAAAAAAGTAAGGTGACTTTTCGAATTTCGCGGGATACCTACACTCGATTTCCATTTTCTTTCTTTCCTTATGTTGGTACACTTGTTCCGAATATATGTCCACCGTTTCAGCTATATAGCATCTTTTATTTGTGTGCGAGCGGCATTAAGCTTGGACGCGTTTTACGTGTTCGGTGATTTTTTACTGTCGAAAAAATGGAGCAAAGAATTTGCATAAAATTTCTTGTAAAAAATGGAATTAAGTGCTCCAAAACACTTTAAATATTGAAACTGACATACGGTGAGTGTACTCTGAGTAACAAAAATGTGTATGAATAGTACAAGCTCTTTCAAGAAGGCCGAGAAGATGTTCATGACGAACCTCGCTTTGGACGCCCCAGCACGACAACAACGGAAGAAAATATTGAAGAAATTAAGAAAATAGTGTTGGGGAATCGTCGAATCACCATTAGAGAAGTAGCTGATGATTTTGCTTCATGCCAAGCAATTCTAACGGATGTTTTGGGTACGAGACGTGTGTCAACGAAGTTTGTTCCAAAACTCCTTAATTTTGACCAGAAGGAGCGTTGCATGAGCATTGCTCAAGACCGTTTGAATGACGTCAATGATGATCCTGATCTGCTCAAAAGGGTCATAACTAGTGAAATCGCCGAACATGCAAAACACGTCCAAGCTTAATGCCTCTCACAAACAAACAAACAAAAGCTGCTATGTAGCTGAAACTGTGAACATATGTAATATGTAATCTGTTACAAAAAATGGGGTAATAAAGATATTAAAATTTTTGAATTTCGAGAAAATATTGCTGATCACTATTTGATCAAGAAGCGCCACAACGATGAAATGACGATTGAAAAGGAAATACCGTCAGAAAAAGGTTCAGTTTCTATTTTTTGAAATACAAGTGTGACCTACCGGTGATGGACATGAGCTCACGGACATTCAAGTATGACCCATCAGTGATGCAAGTCAATGGTCAACGTTTATAAGCGCCAGTTACCAAAGTGTCGTCCATTTATTGGCTACTTTCGCGACAATCGGTAAGACTGTCCGGTCGACTCTTTCAACTTAACCACTCACTTGAGATAACGCAGTAGCAATTTTTACACACTGTATATTTTACTCGCTTACGGACTGGTCGAATTTTTGCAACGTAAAGCTACTACTGCGATCTGAAATTACGTGTAAAGGTCAACTACAATGCCCGAAATAAGATTGGAAGTATCATATTACCTCTTAAGTATTAACCATTTTCATACCGTGTAATTTTATGGACTTTGTAAGAGTGCCAACTATTACAAATATATAATTAAGTTTTTCAGGGCTTGACCTGGACGCAGGTGCTAAGTAATCAATGTACAATATCGCGAACTGCACATTCTCTTTAGGTATGTTATGTACACACTGAATCATTTATTTGTCCGCGACCCCTGAAGGGGAGCAAGGAGAATTTGGAATACGACCGTGACGGGGTCAGATAGCTGGGGCCAATTGGTGCAGATTTATAGACTTTATGATCGACATCTATAAACTGCGCAGAAATGTCTAATTATGGTTGTTGCTATACACAATAACATATTTAATTGTATTATTTATAGAAACGTGCAAATACCACAGTATGCAGCTGAATATAATTTACTGCTAAGCGAAGAAGGCGGGAAAAGAACGAAATATATTTTATAATTGGGAAAACGTCCTTTAGAAAAAACTTTTGCATCAAAATTATTATATATAACGATTTCATAACATTAATTGTTTGGCCAATTGTTCCAATGTAAAGTAAATTGTAGTCAAAAATCGTGCCATAACCCTGAAAAAAACCATTTTACAACTCTAAAAAATTGCATTATAGCTCTGAAAAGAAACAATGAATAATCAGTCCTCGCATAACTGCTTGATTTAATCCTTTTAATCAATAAATGTTACGAAATCATCATACGTGACATTTTTTCAATTTTGAAAGATGTCTTCTTGATTGCTTTCTCACCTTCTTGGGCCAATAATAAGTTATATTAGGCTCTATAATGATGTATTTGCACGTTTCTATGAATAATACAATTAAATATGTCACTGCATATTGTAACAACTATAATTACACATTTCTGCGAAGTTTGTAAATATCGCGCGTGTCGATCGTAGAGTCTATAAATCTGGACCAATTGGCCCCAGCCGCCTAACACCACGACTTTCGTATTCTAACTTTCAGGGGTCATGGGGAACAAATTAATGATTGAGTGTAATGATCTCTTAGCCTTCGTAGAATTTGGTGTTACCACAATGCACTTGAGACAGTTCTTGACATGCTGCTCGATCTTCGATTTTATTTCGAAAAACCAATAACTATTGGGAATGCCAAGCAAAGTTGTCTCGACACCGACGTAGCTCATCCCCTCGTGCTACATCCGAATGTTGCTGGTCTCTAACGCGATGGAAACGTAAAATAGGATATTACTGTGATACTTCTGGTACATTAACCCCTTCCGGTAAAATGACGAGTGTAGCTCGTTATTGGTTTTTCATGCCACACAGCACAATGACGAGCTGTGCTCGTTATGCGACTAAAGTTACTCTTGCCCTTATCCGAAAGTGTGATGATGAAACTATCGAATCATAGATTATATTAGGTAAAGGATACACTCTATATTTGGATAATTGGTATTTATCTCCAAATTTGTTCCTAAATTTATGAAAAGACAATACAAACGCCGCCGGAATCGTACGAAAAAAGCAGAAAAAACATGCCAAAAGAAGTTTCAAACTCTAAATTGAGAAAAGGAGAAATTCGAAGTCTCTCTAGTCGAGGTTCACTAGCTTTGAGAGGGTTTGACGAAAGAGATGATATATATACTCAGCAGCAAACATTGTAATGCTGACATCTTGGATACGAAAAAAAAGAGAAAGAAAGGAGGAGTCGATAAGAATGATCAACATTTACGTTTTCCGGTTATGCGAAAATATATGAAAGGATATAAAAAAATATTTTTTTATATGTTTGACATTGCACTCTATAATTTATATATTTTATTTTAAAAAATCAAAAATCCCAGTAAACTCAGAATTGCGAGATTTCGACGGCACGTAGCAAAGCAAAGTCTACAAAAAGTTACATTAGCGGATTATAAAACTCGTGAGCGTCCTTCGTGTAGTGATACTCCGACTGAGTTGCAGATCAAAAGATGGGGACATTTTCCAGAATACATTCCTTCAACTTAGAATTGAAAAAAAAACGTAAAAGGTGCCGTGTGTGATGCAAGAATAAAATTAGAAGCGAGACTCTCTCACCAGTGTGAAAACAATGCAAGATTCCTCTACATTTACCAGAATATTTTGAAAACTATCACGCGCTTGAGGACTATTCGAGTTTCACTTCGATTTTCTTTAAATCGTACCATTTTTATATTCTAAAACAAATTACAATTCAATGAATAATGTAATTCATACGATCCACGTCGAGAACACATTTCAATTACCAATATCCAAGAATTATAAAATGAAGCGAGCTTTTTTCAATAAAAATTAAATGCTTATTACACGCTCAATTTTTCATTATTAAATCTCACCAGAAGAATTTAATCCACCCCTCATTTCGAATAAATTACCTTCCGCGTACTCCAATTACTCATGGATTTTCATAATAACGGAGTCATCGCTCTGACATAATACGAGATATCGGTCGGACGAGTTATCTTCGACGACGAAGATTTGTCGGCTTTCGCATCCACGTGTGCTGTACGAGAACCTGGCCTGTGATCAAGAACGTAATCATGGCTCTGCCTATCCAGCACTCCCCGGGCGATGCGAGGATTTGTTTCTTTCTTACTTAACCCTTTTAGTGCCGATCTATCGGCCCACGGTCCTTATGCGAAGAGTGGCCACGGGCAGAGAGACTCTTGCTTTAGTCCTCCTCTCGAATGCAATGTAGACCACACCACGCTTGTGTTTATTTCATTTAGTCCTTATCTCCAATGCCAATAGTACAGGCCACACCGTGGTTCGACTCATTTGGTTATTCCTCAATCTTTCTCTGGCGTCGATTAGGCAAAGTCGAAGCGCGTTCCTGAGTTCTTCTATTCCGATATTCGATATTAGTCAGTTCGAATTTTATTTTGAACTAATACCTCGGCCAACACAATGGCGGAGCAAGTTGAAAAATGTAGTGCAGAAAGCTTGGTGCCATCACATTTTGACAACGACAGTGTATCATAGTTTGTAAATATAAAACAATTTTATAATTAAATATATATTATTGTGGGAACGAGAAAATAGTGCGGCGTGAAAGTATATAAATATTACGTAGGTTATAAGAGCGTGGACCCACTGAAGAGTGTTTAGGCTATAAGGCGACGACACAAGAGCGATATAGACAGGGCACGGTTTAGTTTTAAGTGACGCGTGGTTTGAAAGAACGCACGTAGCCCAAAGCGTGAGAACGTCTATGAACGAGAGGGGGGTGCGTGCAGGGATGCTAAGGAGGAAGGGAATAATTTAGAAGAGGGAGAATCTTAGAATAAAATATATAGAGCAGTCGAAGAGAGGAGTCAGAAGAGAACAGTCGAAGAGGGCAGTCGGAAGAGAACAGTGGAAGTGAATAGTCGGGAATAAAGAGTTACAGAGTTAAAGAGTTACAGAGTCAAAGAGTAAAGAGTTATAAAGTAAAGAGTTAAAGTATAGAGAATCATATATAGTGTAAATTGTATCTCAGTAATAATAGTAAACTATTCATCTGTATCGACACAAGTCTCTGGCGAAAAATACTTGAACCTAACCATCCATAATAAAATCTTTAAATCAATCCCCTACATTATAAGTAAAAATTTTCCTGCACAACAGTATATTCTGTATCCTTTAAGTTTCAGAAGAATGAATACTAAAAGTTTCCTCCGGGAAATTGGCATTTTGCTCCTTATAAAGCTATTTATATGAGCGCGCGTATCAAATCGGCCCGTGGCATTTCTCGCATGTACTTCATAAAACGCTTGGCAGTAAAAGGGTTAAGCCCTTGCAGTAGCATACCGCTTGACGAGCACTAAGCAGACCAGCGTGTTGCGCGAGGACAATTCGCAATATGTGCAATAATGCGAACACCTATGTGTTTTTCGCTTTCTGGGAAATTCACGATACACAAATTCGATTCGTACACACGAATTTAGCATTGTATTTTCTTCTTTACTATCGTCATTTATAATTAACGCGTTGAGTGCAGCGTCAGTCCCTAGAGACCGACAGTGGACTTTTCGTTCGCGTAGTGTGAGTCCCTGGGGACATTGGACTTTTCGTTTGGATGGCGTCGCCCCTGACAGCAAACTTTTTATTTAGCGGCATTGGTGCGTGAGAGCGGGAGTGTCAAGAGTTGAAGAATTAATGTAGTACTTTTAATGAAGTTTATTAAAACCTGCAAAACAAAGATGTGCTTGGGATTTGCACATGTCACAATACGTAATAACTTGTTTTATAACTTTTCTCGCTAACGTGCGCACGAATGTTTTTGTACCTGTGCTATAACATTCAACACAATGTTTTCGGACTCTATGAGATTCCTTTTTTGTTTATATATCTGTTAACTTTGTATTTTAATGCACCGATACATTATTGTACGCCTTCTTATATCGTAACGCAGGGACTGCCGAAAGCCTAGCGAATGTGACGTCACACTTAACGTGTTAACCCTATACCCGCTATTGTCGCATTTACGAGGCGCAATTTTGAAGTGACACAAAAACATCGAAAATGCGTCAATCCGTGTTACACGTAAGTATTACAATTGAACTCGGTCTAAATAAATAACGCATATCCTCACGCGGATTTGGTGAATGCGAACTCGACTATTTTCTCAATCAATATGCGTAGAAAACATGTGATTCAAAAGGAATCGTATTGTGGCTGGTAATAGGTTAAACGTTGTACACACTTTCTACTTGATGTCATTATTAACACTAAATTATTCATTATTAGATTTAATAATTATTAATTTAAATTCAAATTTATTTGTTTATTAAATTTTTCTTCGAAAACTAAGGTACAAAAGCACTTGCACGCCTGCCGTGTAAAGCAGATTAAACGTATCGTGACCAACTCTTGCGATTTAATGGTAAAGACAAAACCACGGAATTTACTACACGAGTCAGACTCGTAACTTCTACGTTGGCCCAACCTTCATCCCAAGAGTGTGTCTCGTGATATTCATGCTTGGGCCAAAATTGTTATTAGGAGTAAGACTTGTAAATTACGGTAAGAATTTAAAGATTTAAGGCTTGGCAATCGGTGAAAATTTTGAAATTTAATCCGAATAAATAGGTTCGGAATTAACCAAGTGCGTGAACTATCGATAACGTTTCAAGGTCGAAATTATGATATCTGATGTGCTCGGTGTTCGCTGTTCTTTTGGGAAAGAGGAGGATTGGGTGCAACCGGCAATCAGCCTTCCGCTGGTATAAAATTGCGCCAAAGCTTGACGTGCTCGCGTCACAATAGAGTTTGGTCTCATCTTGTGGTGAACACAAACTCACAAATAGAGGTGCATCCATTCGCCGGTCTTCAACCCCTTGATATACAAATAAAACAGAATTTGATGCGTCCAAAAACTACTATTTAATTTGATTCAGTCGAACAGTTACGTGCAAAGTAAGAGAGAGAATGTTTTGTTTTCAAATTTGCATCGTTACATAACATTTACTCAGGTTGATATATAATGTTAATGGAAAACAATTATCTATCGTATTTACTAAACTCAAGTATTGTCTAGCATTCGCTGTGCGTGTTAATTTCTATACTGAACACTGCTTTCAATGTGTTTCTTTCTGATTTACTGATTTGTGGATGGAACTTAATTATCGTTACTGTTAAGAAGATGGGAGGGTGGAGCATTTTAAATATCGTAAACAAACCAGGATCGACGCACGATTGAAGCAACGTGCGAGTTAGACTCGTGAAAGTTTGCAATGGCGCATGAAATAAATGATGACCCCGACTCGTCATTGAATGTCAAGGGGTTAATGTTACGAATGCCTGTTTTCCCAAAATGATAGCTAACCTATTTTCTCGTAAAAGCATATAGCTGTTTGGCGATGATTGAAAAGTTTTCAACAAACTTCCTAAAGTGTGAACACAGTTCGAGGAAACGTTGCATCTTCCTTGCACTTCGCGATTTTGCAAACTTTTTCATCACCTTAATTCCTTCATCCATCGGTCGAATATCCGTCTTCTCGTGTGCCCCAAATAATCACATTTTGTATGAAGATATTAGTATTTATCTAGATTCGGTTATAATTTCTTCGCGAGCAATATTTTAAATACTTTGTCAGGAACCTGATAGTGATGTTCTATAGCCTCTGTCGCCAAGAGGAAGTTGTCTAAATATACGGAGATATTCCTAATATTTTCTATCGCAGGGTTTGGAGGCCTTCGCCCGTTTATATAATACATTACATAAAAAATTCTACTCTAATAAATCATTGTTTAATACAAAATTAATTAAACGAGCAAGTGTATGAACAAGGAGAAAACATGATGCATTTTTTACAATTTTTCTATTAAATCAAGCGTTTATTGAGGAAGTTAATTGTTTTTAAATTTACAATTTCTGAATATTGCTGACGCTATGTTATAGTCTACACTTTCAACCAACCTGAATACTAAATGGTAGTGTCCGATTTTTTAGCAGTGTTTCGACTTATATTTACATTATCGTATTTTTTTTGCATTCAATCTTTCCTCCTATATTATTATTAATCATTGTTCAGTTAACAAAACCTTTAGCATACATTTATTGAGTCGTTTCTCTGATTTTGATTGGATATACTTCTTCTTATAATAATGAAGAAAAGCTTGTATTGTTTATTATTATTCGTTTCAGGTTAAGCTAGTCAACATTAGAAAAAGGTTTTACATATGCTGCCCTTGTCACTTATGATGTTTGTTTCCTTTCATCTTTCTTATTTGTTTCTGCTGCATTATAATGTAATGGATATATTATATTATCCTCATTTTTATGATATATTAAGATAAGGCTGTGACGAAGAATCTGCGTGCATATTGGTATAATCCAATAATGAAATACAGATAAAACGTGAAAAACTCCAAATTTTAACAAAGAATATACAAATATACTTTATCCTCGTGAAATATATACTTTTACATTAACTTTTGTACTGACTATGTCATATAAATAGTTTTCTATTAACGGGTTTGACCAATAACTTTTTTTCCAAAGGTCATACAATTATTATTACTATCTCCGTATATATTTTCATCCACGATTTAGTGACTAATTAGACCACAGAATAAACGTCTTTATTGCATCTTTGGAAACCTAAAACTGTTTTAATAAATTTGAATAATAATAAACTCTATAAGCTTCGATAAATTCCAATTTCCTAACATATGTATTAAATATTCATCAATAATGTAGCACATATTAAATGAATAATGTATAATATTATAATATCTTAATGAATAATATTCAATAAATAATATTAAAAAGAACCAATGGCAAAATATCTGATTCTGACATAATTTAACAACTTTATAGAACAGATAAAATTAGAAGAAAGATATTTCTTATCGATAGTTCATTTAGTTAAAGGAGCGATCCTCATAATGAAGCTTTTAAAATGAGTAAGGATATAAGAAAAGTTTAAAAAATATATATAAGTATTGCATGTTCATGGAATGAGCTCGACAGTCATAGAATGAATATATTTTTTTAATGACCTATCAGCGGACAGATTATAACATATAAATATTATTATTATCAATATTGATTTACACTTAAATCTGTTTTTGCACGGTGGATAGAGACCGCATAAATAGAAAGCATAAAAGAAATCACACAAAACTTCACGAGTAGCTGTAAGAGTTTTCGCAACACCATTAAAAAATTTTTTTTTTTGTGCGGTGAATAGCGACCGCATAAAAAAAGTCTCACGTAGAATATAATTCAAAACCTTACGAAATAACTTACGAATATATTATCTTAATGGTCCAAAAATGTGAACTCACTTTGAAGGACGTCAATTAATACAACGGACTTGTCACTTGCGCAAGTCAGAGACGAATAACAACAACTCTCTGTGATTTACGATTAGAGTTCAACGCACATACAATGTAATAGGCTGACGCGCTACTTATATTATGTGATGAGATACATATTAAACATCAAACAAGCAAAATGACCAATCAAACCTACTACTTATTTATTTCATTATTAATTTGACTGAAATTTTCATATACCGCACAAAAAAAATCGCACAAAAAAGGACCGCACAAAAATAGGTTTGAGTTTATTTTACTACCAGCCCGTGCCAACATTTTTTATATCTTTACGAATTAAAAAAAAATAATTGTATGAGAGTATTTCGAAAGTTTTATTCTCAGAATTATTGAGGATTTCATAAAAGAAAAAGATTTTTAAAACGCATTTTTTATCTATTTTAAATACATTCTTGTACAAAGCAAACCTCACAATAGCCATTCTGATTATTAATTCTAAAAAAGGTTGTAAATTTTACCTCAATTTTTAATCAATAATAATTTCTAATAATAAAAGCTGTCAAAACATTGTCGAAGACACAAAATTCCTAACCTCCCATTCTTTTTAATGGAACCATTATAACTTTTTTCGTAACCACGTAGAAAGCAACCAAATAACTTCAACTAAAGTAAATAACATTATTTAAAGTTATATTAGATTTCGACAGAACTATTTAAACTTCTAAAACCGTGGTGCTTCTTTATGAAGAAAGTTCTCTCGAAAGGTAAATTGAGCACACTACAGATAGTAAGGTTCATGTAGTATAAAAAAAACATATCTTTACATGATATTATGTATATTTGCTACATTTTATTTCGTACTCTGTACGTTATATTCTGCGACAACCGTAAACATTCGATTAAAACGACTGTGATTAAACACTAAACTTGATTTTATATCATGTAAAATATTGACTAATTTTTGTTCTTGTAATTTGTAGTTGGTATATAATTATACTTTGTTTTTTTTTCTCTGCATAATATCGCAAGCGGCTTATGAAGCGAAACGTCCATTACTACGATTATATCATTTTTTTAACAATGCAGTAAGTAATGTTAAAATAATTTTTAGACATCAAAAAAATTGCCGTAAGAGCGAAAAAAATAAAAAAATATGTTTTGTCTACAAAACTCGAAAATATTACAACAAAAATACAATAATCATTTGTGTTTGCAACAGTTTTCAATATATAAACATAATTATTATTCTTATCATGAAAAGTGTTTCGTGACATTGAAAAAGTGAAAAACCACTGCTCTGAAAAACCTGCTCCTCGCCTAGGTTTCTGTGCTTTCAGAGACGCCTAGCGAAAAAGACGTTCTTCCCTATGAAATTAATTACAGAATCCGCTAGTAAATATGTTAATTGAATCCGGCCGATTCGGTATACAGGTTGTTTCAATTATATCCATCCTTTTGCAAATCAAGTACTTTTACATATATATTATATTTGGAAAACATCAAATAATGTTCATGACATAATAAGAAATAAAAAATACATGATTAAACGTGGAGATGAATATATGAACAGTGTATGTAGATAATTCAGTAATGCAATAATAATAATAATTCAAAGAGAAACGTTTATAGACTATGTTATATGTACTATATACATAAGTATATATAACCTAGTTTATAAACTGTTCTTCTTGAATTACTATTGTTATTGAATTACTGAATTATTTGCACAGTTTTCAAACATACATGCATCTCCATATGTAATCATGTAATTGTATGATTTATAATGAAAGTTTTAATTTCTTACTATGTAATTAAACACTACTTGATGTTTTTTTTAAATATAATGTACATGTAAAAGCACTTGATGTGCAAAAGGCTGAATTTAATTTGCAAAACGTGTAGCAATTGGGTTTACTACACCTCGTTGCACGGATTGAGCGATCAAGGAAATTTCACGTAGAATCCGCTATATGTGTAAGTAATGATACGTTGGGTGTCATCTAGTCGTATCGCTACGTTGTTTGCTAAGTAATGTGATCGACACTATGCATAAATGATATTGAATCCCAGTCAATTGGAGCAGAATTCCTGAAGATAGCCAGTGTTTATAAATTTGTACAAAATTAAACCCGCATTTACCGTGGTAGCACCGAAATTTTTACTCAAGTGTAAGTCCTATCAAGGTATTTTACGTCACCTTCTGATAGAAACTAACATTTCACTGCAAAAATAAATATTACGTGGATACGTGATCTTTTGGTTGTTAAAAAATATATCGTTTGTAATTATTCATTTCATAGATCGAAGTTTCTAGGCAACAAACACATCTGTTTAACATTTGTTATCCAATTCACGACGAAATGTTATTTATATTTAAATTATCATCAAAAAGGGCGTTTGATTCCTTTGGGTATGCTTCGTTAAGACTAAAGGTCGGTCATCTATTTCAATTTGATGTTATCCATTTTGCAAGGGCCTTCGATACGAACGGTTGAAATTCGTTCCTAATTGAGTTAAGAAAGGATTTGTGGAACGACGTTTAGTCTTAACTAAGTATACCCAAAGAAAGAAAAAGCCTCTCTCGAGGGTGCTCTAAATGTAACTAACGTTCAATCGTGAATCGAACAGCAAACGTTAAAGAGGGGTGCCTGGCGCCTAGAAATTTCGGTTCGAGAAACGTCGTCAAAAAATCGCAAACAATGTTGTTTAACAACCCAAGGACCACGACTCTTATACAATAACATAGAAAAAACTGTTCATTCTCAAAACGATACAGGAAAGAAAATCGTGACATTGCATTACGTGATATTGTAAATTTATAAATTGTGATGTTGCATTATGCGCAGTTCCCTGCTTTTAATTGCAGCACACGGAGGAAGGATAAATTCCAAATATCCTCAAATCCATGTTTTTCTTTTCGTGTACCGTTTTCGAAATGAACAGTTTATCGAATTTAAGCTCTTAATCTAATAATGGAACACGCGAGTTATGTCGTCCCTGGCGTTGCACGAACGGAATCGCGTCGCGTGTTTGCACGTCTGTGGGACTTCAGAAGAGACATAGCATCGCGTAATAACACGTCAGTGAGTTTTCTGAAACAGTTTCGTCGTTGCGACATAACACATCAATGAGAACGAAGTCGTTAATAGGAGTGAAAATAAATATAGAGTCGTTCAGTCCATGAATAAAAAACAGATTCTATACACTGTTAAATGGTTAGAAAGAATGTCTCAAAGTTCACTCAGTAAGTCTTTAATTTATCTAATTGTAAGATAAATTTCGATACAAAGGTAAGTTATGGACGAATAGTCGCGAAGTACGCGCCATTCAGTTCGCCACGAGTGCAGAGTAGAATTTTCCGTGTATTGTGAGGTAAGAGGAAAAAAAGTCAAGTTCACGTTATAATTAAACCCAAATTTATTCAGCTCATTTAACTGATTATTAATTCTATTCCGCAGACTTTTATTTTGCTTTATACAGCATCCAACTTTTTATGTACAATAATTCAGTCACGCAGCTTGAATTTGTGCCATCTTCTTCGGCCAAAGTAGCCATACTGAATCGGGCAAGAGCACTGTATTCGTCTGAGAGAGAGAGAGAGAGAGAGAGAGAGAGAGAGAGAGAGAACGTAGATAACAAATTCTATCTAAATGTAACCGAAAGAAAGGTTTTCCTCATTTCTCACTATATGCAATTGATCTGTTCCTTTTATTGTATGCAAATCATAAGCGTTTCTCATTTTCGATCATCGAATGATGTTTATTCGTTATATCGCTTCTTCTCACATTACTTTTCGTTCATTACATTTCTTAGAAGTATATCAATCTTTAGATCATTGTATATATACTTGTTTTCGTTCCAACCTTTACATATTATGCTTTAACCAGTTAACTGCGCTCGACGTGTATACATTCGCCACACGCGGCACGGAACGCGTCGACAAAGACCTGCTTTATATATATATATGTCTCCTTTTTTCTGAAATTAATAATTGTGTCGTTTGTCTATTTTCTAATTTTCTTCGCACAGCATAGCTTAGCACAGTATTGCTATTCATAACGTTATGTCGTGAGTAACTGTTTTAAAAACAGCACAAGCACAAAACAGAAAAAATCAGCAGCGATAACGACAACAATGTAATGCTCAACTAATGTAAGATTCATATTTAAATGTGAAGTCCCGTGTTTTATTATTTTACGAACAGAAAGAATACTGTACAGGCACTCGCCAAATAAAGAACTGAAGAAGTAGTAACCGGTCACAAAACGGATTTTCCTTTGGAAGTGGCTAAAGATATTATAAACAAACACGATGTTAGATGGGTATTAAACACGACCTATCATTAAAGTAAAAATATTCCTAGAGGAAAACAGACAGCGCAGAAAGAAAGAATAACTCAATCGAAATGAACAAAGACTGATAGGGGTGCAAACAGGTCAGTCTTTGCTGTCAAAGACTCATTAATTCGTATTTAGACTCATGAAGCAGAACTGCCTGAAAACGCGGAGATGAGGAGAACGACAATGACCACATTCGATGCAACTGCCCCATACTAGCGTGCAAAAAATATAAAATTTGAGGAAAGGTGTTCCTAAATTCACCACGCAGAGAGAAAGGGGAGGGGGTAGAGGGGGAGAGAGTGCCAGAGTCGTTGAACTGATGAAGATGACATGAAATCCCCAGTCGACTGGATATCACTCAGCTGAGGTGTCGAAAAACGCCATTCGCGCGCCGCATGCAGTTCTTTGGCCACTTAAATGAGGCTCTATCGCGAATAATGACTATGTGCCAGGTGATATTTTAATAATAAAAAATACTTTTTATTGATAAATATAATTATTGTCAATTACAATAAGTGTCTCATTTTTTTTATTCAGGGCTTAAAATAAAAAAAAACCGATTACTCAAGGTTGATACATTGTGTACACTCTTTGATTGTCAATAATAATAAGGAAATATTTAAAAAACCCTTTCATCAAACTTACGGTTCCTGCATTAAAAGTTCGTTATTTAAAATTAACATAGGATGTTTGAAGAAAGAACTTGTAATATAAAAACCGGAAGTTTTATGAAACGGGCCCGTGGTACCCCTGTTACTTTGTTACGTGATTTTGTAGAAAAGAAACGGCGCGAGAATCTCCACAGGAGTCATCTTTTCAAACGTTATAGGTTTTCAAATTTATCATTATAATGGAGAAAAAAGGCAATGTAGTACATGAAGCGTGGCTACTCTTATCTATCATATATTATTAGTTTCTAATTTTTCTATAACAGATTTCATGTAAATTTGGGACCCGAAAAAAAGGTTCCTTTGACTTTTTTCACTTTTTTACTTTTTAGTTCTACTGACTAATGAGATAGCCGATCACTGACTTAGCTCTGAGAGTGGACGATACAAATGAGTTCTAAGTATTTGTGATACCTACGATAGAACCATTTTTTTACTACTACCACTCATTTTTTAATTATTTTTATCATTATATGTTTTATCTTAAATGTAAATAATTTAGTGTACTTCTATTAATTACGAGTTTGATCAATTAAAATTGTTCTGGACAGAAGAATTTTATACCACATACTAATGCATTTTTACATCTCATGTTAGGAAGTGTTTCCTTTTATGAACTCATTGAACGAGTTTTAAAGGTGTTATGTCCTGAGTTTAACCCTTAGAACGAACTTAAGCAAATAGAGAATGTATAGAATATATTATCTAATGTTGCAGCGATACAATTTGTTTTCCCTAGATTTGAGTCAGAGAAAAGGATTCGCGTGATTATCGAGCGCTCATACGTACAGCTCATACGGATGGCGTTCGTAACTGAGTCGTTTTTAAGAGATTTTACTAAATATGAAAATCATTCATTTAAAAGTAAAGAACGAAAGCTTTATCTACAGATCCTTATAATTTAACACGGATTATAATAAATATAAGGAATATAAATAAATATAATACGCAAATATGTTCAAATTGTGCGCTTAGCAAAAATAGGAGCGCGGAGATTGAGTAAAATAAAATGAAGATTGAAATATAATATAATCAATGAAAATAGTAAATAAAACTTACCAATTATAAAGACAGACGCGTTTGATAATATGCAATAGCTCGTAGTGTAATCCTTATAATTTTAGAGGCCGTTTCTTGCTCAATAAAACGTATATAAGGATATAAGGAAGGGCTACGTAGGAAAACGTAAAGCATAATAAACTACAAACACGTCTGAACACGTCTATTCCATGACCGTTGCGCACGAACTCTGAGTCCTTGCGACTCTCCCGACAACTAACGGAGGACCGCTCGTACTAGATACAATAACCCATATCGTCTTCACACCTGTACAGTTCGCCACATCTATTCTATTACAGCAGACCAGTGATCGATAAACTTATTAGTTAAAAAAGCTAAATGTCAGCATTACAACAATATTTTTTTTCTTTCGAAACCCTAGATTATAAGAAATCTGTTATAGAAAAAGTATAAACTAATAATATAGGATAGGATTAGGCACGCTTTATGTACTGGATTGCCTTTTTCCTCCACTATAATGTTAAATTTTAAACTCATAACGTTTGAAATTCCTGTGGAGATCCTTGCGCCATTTCTCCTTTACGGAATCACATAACAAAGTGACAGAGGAGTACCAGGGGTCCATTTCATAAAATATACAGTTTCTGTAGTTTTTTTCTTCAAACATCATATGTGAAATTTAAATAAAGAACTTATACCAGAGGAACTTTAAATTTTATGAAACAGGCCCATAGTTTTTAAAATATTCTGTTATTATTGTTGGCAATCGAAAAGTGTACCCAATGTATTATTTCTGAGTAATCGGCTTTTGACTTTAAGCACTGCATAAAAAAAATTAGATACATATTGTAATTAACAACAATCCTGCTTATTAGCAAAAAGTATATCTAGGAATAAAAGTACGTTCTATTTGGATAAAGAGCTCCGTTTAAATAAATATTTATTCAAAGGGCAACGTTTCAAACGCCTTCGCGCGTTTCTTTTCAAACTTAAAGTAAAATTCGAAGAAATGAACGGATAGGCTTATAAACCAAATTATGTATAAAGTATGTATAAACGAAAAGTGCAGTGATCCATCGGTCTTACGGTGAACGAAAATAAAATAGTGCGGCACTTTATTACAAGTTATTAAAGAAAACAAAACTAAAGCAACTAAATGCGCGATGTACTAACCAAAAAAATTGGTATTTACAAAAAGTATAATATTGTTGCGACTAGGGTTAGGACCACAGGAACCACGACGTTTCATATTCAATAACCACTATTTAATAACACTACAAATTGTACAGAATTAGTAGGGTTCGAAGAACGTGTCTTCGCTTCTCGAAGCGTTGTCCTACTGTCTTTTTGTAAACAAGCTTCTTTTGTCCCGATCGTCGAGGAGGCAGCAGGAGCGGCCCTCCGACCACGGGCGCCCGGCGCAACATTACTATCTCACTTCTGAGGAGTAGTTAAATAGTAGTTATTGAATATGAAACGTGGTGGTTCCTGCGGCTGTACGGCTAGTTGTAACAATATTATACATTTTGTGAATACCAATTTTTTTTATTAGTGCATCCGCGCATTTAGTCGTTTTAGTTTTGTTTTCTTTAATACTTTGTAATAAAGTGCCACACCATCTTTCTTTCGTCCACCGTAAGACCGATGGATCACTGCACTTTTCGTGTATATATACTTTACACATTATTTAATTTGTAAGCCTATCTCTTCATTTCTTCGACTTTTACGTTAAGCTTGAAAAGGAATACGCTAAAGCGTTCGAAACGTTGTTGTTTGAATAAATATTTATTTAAGGGGTTAGGGGTAGGCAGGATTTTCAAAAAATCGATTTTTTTTCTTGCTTTTTCTTAAAGTATGATATCTCAAAAATGTTATGTAAAATTTTCAAGTAAATCCAACAAATAGTTTTCGATGTATCCTACAATTACTGAAGCGCTGTTAACTATTAAACTAATGATTTTTTTGTTTCATTGACTTTAGATGAACCAGTAAAATGTTATGATGGTCACCGCAAAACACGATCGGTGGCACGGGGTCCAACAAATATGGCGATAACTTTAGTCTACAATAAATTTCATTCGTTTTAAAATTTTTTTTCAAATAATCTTAAAACATAATGTAATAACTTAGTATTAATTGTTTTGTAAAATAAGTTGAACTACTGTAAGAAAAAAATTACTGAAATCACTCATTCTTTCGCGCTGCTGACTACCCCTACCCCTTAAACGAAGCTCTTTAATCGAATAGAACGTACTTTTATTTTTATTAACACAAAAAGCGAGAACTCACTCCTGTAAAAATACTCTTTATTACTACGATCGGACGTTAATCCTCACCGGAGAGAGAACTATAAATCAATATTTAACTAACAAAATGAAAAAAAGACAGTGAACAAAGTAAAACAAAAAAAAATACCAATGTGATATAAATAAGTTGAAACTTGATTACAACTAAAAAGAAACTTTACGTCCATACCGAGTCTCTCTTCTTAACCAACAGTCAATGTATAGAAGAGCTCCGCTCGAATTTTCTCAAGAACTAGACGACACACACCTGGCGACTGTTTACGGAAAAGTTAAGCAAGCTTGGACCCCTCAGATCGACCACAACTGCGGTACTCCAACCACCCTCGTGACCCAGTAGATCGATTTTCAGTCTCTTCAATATCTTTCCCATGAACAGCTATCGAAACGCTAATACATATTTCTCTGTAATCCTAAATACTGACACACAATGTCCGGTTACCCCAATTCCAAGAGGAAAACATCTACCCTTTCCTCCAGATAATGATTTACTACACTATATAAAAAACGAGAAAAAATCCGCATATGAAGTAACCATCTCAAATAACGTTTGTACACTTTATTTATTCCTCGAAACCTTACAAGAATTTCCATAATTTTTTAAAACCACTTTCTTTTCGATCGATTTTCTGATATTTATGAATGGTTGGACTTACCACGCCATCCGAGGAAGGTTCGTCAAAGCCGCGAAATGCAGGCATCGCCGCTGGAGGTGTCGTACGCATATCTAAGGGCAACCAGTCGCTTCTGGAGGGAGAATTTCCATGAACCGACGGCGACAGGTGTTTTCCACCTCTCGTGCCTAATCGCGGCCTGCCGCGACGTACTCTTCGCGCTGCAACAGATATTCAAAAGGCAATGTGGTTAGCTCTCTGGCACCTGCATGCAAATCGTCTCAAATTAACCGGAGCGAATAAAGTGACGCGTTAAATAATGCGTTTCCGAACAATTTGTATCGTGTTATTGATACGTGTGAGCCGTTAAATGAATTTATTCAAATACTTTTTCCGCATAATGTAAACAAAGTTTATGAAATTTAGTATTGAAATTATTCATGCGGGGAAAATAACCGGTTTGTAATTACTTATCAATATTATCTAAACTTATAGTGCTGCTTTTTCCACAAACTTCAGAAATTTCAGTGCAATATGCGAACGAATAAATGAATCTACATATATTCCCTTTTGACTTCCATTTTATCTTAAATCTTTATGATATATAAAGATATCTAGTAATACGGTAAGTGAACACAGGATTCAGGAAAAAATTTGTTTGGTACTCTTTAAGATTATATGTACGGTTTCACGTTATTTACACATAATACAATAATAAGAGCTTTCTAAAAAGTAGCGTAAGATCTTTGAGAAGATCTTAAGCACTCAGGTGACTAACCCAAGGAACTCAAAACAGGAATCTTTTGCTTGCCAATAGACAGCTCTACCTAAGCTACGCAAACCTCCTTATTAAATCTCCTAAAAACACCTGTTTTATATTGTGAAGGAATTGGATCTCCGATTCCAGGGTAGGCAAGATCAGAGCGGTGTTGAGGAGTGAAAATAGTGAGCAGTGGTAGGAGCTGAGAAGGAGTTAGGAGAGAGAGAGAGGAATGGTGGAGGCCGAGAGTGAAGTGGTGGGCTAGGTGGAGGTGCTGGGGGAAGCAGGGTAGGAGAAGAGCAAGAGCATGATGTGGGCGGCAGAGGTGAAGCTGTGAGAGGTTGCAATAGCAAGCGTGGTTAGCGTCACAAGTTAGATAGAGGTGGCGAGAGAGTAGGCGGAGGAGGGGGCTTGGAAGTGGATCCGACAGGTGGCTCGAGAGTGTGGACAACCATGGAGGGTGAAGGGGAGGCCAAAGCTGTTAGGTTACGGGCCACGCGGCAAGGCAGAACCGCAAGAGGGGCGAATTCGAAGGGGCGAACGAGGAGGAATAGTGGAAAGGCGTTGGAGGGGTTCGTAAGGAGGGGGCAAGAAGGAGGGAGCCTGACAAAGAAGAAGCAAAAGAAAGATGGGCCGCAGGAGGTAGGAAGAGAGCGTGGCGAGAGCAGAGGGAGGATTATCTAGGAAAAGTGAGCGGTGGGAGAGGTTCAAGAAACATTTCAATATAACACAGGAGCTGATACAGGAGGCGAAAGGGTTAAGAGGGCAGAGGAGGGAGATGGAAGAGAGCTGGGTTAGAGAGTGGAAGTGAAGAAGGAGGCGGGGGAGATTAAAAGGAGGATGGAAAGAGAGGAAAGAGATGGGAACGAGGAGATAAATGCAGAAGAAAGGAGGTGGCGAAGGAACTGGACAGATGGACAGAGACGGAGGAAGTGAGTAGAAGAAGAGCAAATGTGGTTATCAGGAGGATAGGAGGTGCAGGAAGAGAGGCGAAGGAGGATGTGGAGAACCTGTGGAAGGAGATGGGAGTAGAAAGTTAGATAGAGGAGTTAAAGGAGGGGAGAAGAAAAAAAAAGAGTAGGGGGAGGGTGGAAGAGAGAAAGGGCCATGCAGTGGAAGCTGAAGGATATAGTGGTGGAAGAGTGAAGAAAGGGGGAAGGGTATGAGCGAGAGATAACTAGTGGAGATGAGATGAGAAGAGATGATGATCAGTGGATAGCAGAGAAAATACGTGGGAGGGGGGCAACAGGGAGGAAGGAATGCAAGAGAGGGCAACAGAATAGGGAAGGAGTGGAGGGAGAAGGAGAGCGTAGGATTCTAAAAGAAAAGGATAGTTGGAACATGGCAGGTGGGCAGAGGAAGGCAGGGGTTTTGTTGAGAGGGAGGGGATTGGGACATGGTGCGAGAGACTACGGTGAAGAAGGAGATAGAGATAAGAGAGTAACCATCGAGGAGAGGGGTTACGACTGGATGTCGCAGAAGGTGAAGACGAAAGAATCAGGGGAATATCGCGGGGGGAGGGAGCAGAGAGTCGAGAATCAGGAGGATACTGAAAAAGGGGAGCAGAGGATGAGGGGCACGGGGGACGAGGAAGGGAAGGGAACAATGACAGACCAGAGCTAGGTCCCGAGGTACAACGGAGAGGATGGTGGTGTAGATGGATAAGAGGGGGGGAGACAGTGGTGAGGGCGGACACGGAGCCAAAGTAGCATAAGTGGTGGAAGGACAGTACGAGCAAGGTGGCCACGCGAGCGTTGGATGAGAAGGGGGTGCGGAATGGATATATAAAGGGCGCGTGTAAAATTCTCTATGTACCGGAACAGTAGCAGATTGTAAGAGGAGCGGGGTTCTCCATGTACCCCGCAACAACGTTTTTACATTCCCACGTCGTTTCATTCCTTTTTTTTATGTGTCGAACATATTTTGCAAGCTCTTGTTGGATTTTTTTTCAATGGCGCGGGATTTATATGTTTCGGAAAATGAATTCTTTCTGGAGAATTATGTTTTAAACGTGTAAACGCAACGAAGGTTTACGCTTAACTAAAGAGATTATCGAGAGCAGTCGAACCACTTGTCGGAATCATTTGTTTTCGTTTGTTCTTTGCCACGAGTCAGACTCGTGATTTTCGCTTATGGCACAATTTACCACGAGTCTCACTCGTCGTTGTAGGCTAAAGGGTTAAATCCATTTATCAATTATTTTTTGTTGTCCGTAATTAAGGTAGAACTCGAAGTTCAGAACTGATACGATACGAAGTTCCGAGTTCATACGATAATTTTGGACACTTAAGTTTTCGTACCTTTTTTCAGCGATTGAAGTCATCACTTTGAAAGTGTCCAATCCACTATTGTTAATATCCCAAGGCGGTGATAAAGGCAATTTTAATCACTTAATATTTAACAAGTTAGCCCAGTTTTTGGACAGTTGCTTTAGTTGAATAATCACTGCGTTTAATTAATGCAGTGAAGAAAATCTACGCTATACATATATACAATTGAATACTCTAAATATTAATTTATAGAAATTATTGTACCCATGAGATTATTTGGTTCAGATAATGAACACGAATTAGTAACTAATGATTTCAAGAAAAATCAACAAAGAAAGAAAATTATAGAACAATATTCGTCGTGTTGTAACAAAATATAAAAGAAATTGAATATCGTTCATTCAATTTGAAGCACTTTAAATTATATCGAATGGGCTTAGGCTCTTTCAAATGGCAAAATAAATCTAGTTGTTAATTTTGAAAGTGACAACTCCATTTGTGGTAAAAAAAAAACACATATTATCCAGTTAATAATTGCTATTATTTTAATACGAATTGTAAATTGAACTCTTTTAAATACGCTTAAGCCTCGTAACACATTGATATTCTATACGTATATTTTTGCATTTCATTAAAACGCAAACTCTTAAATATCTCGATTTGAATATAAATGGACTTAGCCCACTTTCAAAATAAACGGCTCAAATATCGCTTAAGGCAATTGCTATTCGAGTAATTACTACAATCCAATTTAAATAATGGTCCAACTTTAGCAACTATATGTAGGAAATGCGCACGGTTGGTACATTTTAACTCTATAGCCGCCATTGCTCCATTTGTGGGACGCAATTTCAAAGTGAGATAAAAATATTGAAAATGCATCAACTCGTGTGACACGTAAGTATTACAAGTGAACTTGCTCTAAATAAAATGAGCATGTCCCCACGCGAGTTTGTTGACAGTGAATTCGACTGTTTTTTTTCTATCTAAACGTGTAGATAATATATTCATTAAAAAAAAAAGTCGCGCTCCTATGAAATTCCTAAATCCTACTGGTACGACTTCGGATAAAAATAAAACTGCACTTAAACATTTTGGCACCTATTCCGATAATAAACCACATTAAAGAGTTCCGTGGCTGCTGTACCTCGTCAATCGAAATAAAATCAACGCAGAATAAAGAAAACAAAAAATGTGGCAAATAAAAGAAACGCAATAATTTATAAAAAGGAATTGGTATTCAAGATTAAAAAGAAGGAAGGCGATGGGTTTTGTTTGATTTGTGGAGAAGATCGGGAGGAAAACAGGATTAAATGCTTGAAATGCAAATCATAGGTGCACGATGTATGTCCTGGGGGTTGACAAAGGAACAAAAAAATTTGTACGTGATGTTTGTACTAAATGAATACATATGTGTCATGTAAACAGATTAATAAAAAAAAACGTTTTAATTCTTATTGTTGCTTAATTTAATTCCTAGATATGACTTAGGCTATAAGTGATAGGATTTAGGAAACCGGTTGCTTTAGTCGTACCGATGTTAGTTTTTAAAGATTTAGTTTATTTTACGTGCAAGCATACAGATTTTCTGATTTTGTTACAATAAATAACAACTATATTAACATAAGTTTCAAATAACACATTTAATTTCTATTTGTTTGGTCAATCCTAAATTTTATACGGTTTTTTTCTTAAGAGGTACAACTTGAGCAACCTTACCCTACTATTTCATAAAGCCTTTAGAAGATAATTGAATCAGAGAGTTCAAAGGTACAACAGTTGTCCGGCAAACAAAAAGTCCCGAATTCGAGACCCGATCCAGTTAAATCCAATGGTCCGATTTTTTCTACGCCTTGTTCCTTACTCAATTTCTCACAACCTGATTGCTTAATAATTTCCCCCTAATATTATAATTCAATTAATCTATTATTTCTTCAATTTATTTATTAGGCAACACAGCCGTGGGCAAAAGAATTTTATTTCCACACGCAAAAATCGATTTTCGTCGATTTCCAAGAGACCAGATCGAGAGTTGGCTAAAATGTGCGAAAAGCTGTGCTCGATATTCGCCATACCTTCGTGTTAGAACTTACGGTTTACTGCTTCCGCGTACCACAATTCTACCTGTATTCACGTAAATGCTTTCAAGCTCGTCGCTCAGTTCGCGGTATCTCACTGGATCTCGACACCTCCCAAGCGCTGCCTTTGTTACGCGTTCGAATTAGTGTACACGACTGCTCAACAAAAAATATGCTTGGGTTGACAAAATGTGTAAGAAGAGGATGTGCGCTTTTTCATCGAAACAGTTAGACCTTTATTCGTCTCACAGGATTTCTTAGATCGTGCTAACTGTATTTTTGGCCCGGGATTCTCATGTATTTAAGATGCATCTGTTACACCACGTTGGTACACTCGCTTAAAATAGGATTACTAAGTCTACAGATTATTTGAAATGTTATATTATGCGAGTGCTTCAGTAGGGTACCATTAAATATGCATGTACAATTACGAACAGAGTATATTGTCACAGAATAGCGTTCAGAGTATATAGATTAGAAAAAAAAAACGGGAAAATCTGAAACATGAAGAGAAAGTAATATTTTAACCACTCGTTTTAGTACACCTTATTCCTGTGCAGATTGAAATTAAGAAACGTATAGATTGTACAGATTAAATATGTTGCAGCGACTGGAAGCGGAGTGAGGTGCTCCATCACCAAAGTCAAATGGTGATATATGTAACTCCGATGTGAAAAGGAACGAAATTCCCATTTAATTTGATTTGGCGATAGGATCAAAGGAAATGGAAGTAGCTCCGAGGAGTGACATTCGAGGTTCGGACAGGATTTAAATAACACGTTTTTAAATCAACTAGCGAAATCCGGTGCGCGTTAAACTACTCAAAACGAACCACGTATTACAGCAAAGTATACGCTCAATATAATCCCCGTAAACGCCTCAAAGTATCGTGGGTGCAAAGAGCACCACAACACAGATAAGTTGGATTATTTAAATAATTTTCGAACATATTAACGTAGTAATCAAATAACGCAATATTACGTCATATTGACCACGTAGTTTCACCTTCTGAATAGATGCAGCCCTCAACGCGAATGTTCTCTCAGAGAATCTGTCGTTCTGACATTAATTTAAATAATATGAAAGTAGATTCAGTTTACACACTGAATCATTAATTTGTTCCATGACCCCTGAAAAGGAGGAAGGAGAAGTTAGAACACGACCATGCATGTGCCAGCCGGTAGCGACCATCTGGAGCTGATTTATCGACTCAACGATCGACCTGCCCGCGATTTACAAACTGCTCAGAAACCTATAATCATGGTCGGTGTAATACATATCGATATATTCGGTTGCATTGTTCATAGAAACAGGCAAATATAATATTACGGAACTTAATATAAATTATCGCCAGGATAAGGAGATGGAAAAGGATGGTAGCAAAAATTACTAACAAAAAATGTTGAACTTACTTGACATTTTTCAATTTTAATGCTCAAACTCTAAGTGCAATCTGAACTTTTGTATAAGAATAAAAACGGCTATTCATAATTTGTGTTGGATTAAAGATTATGTTACGGGTTAGCAACAATGATATTCTTGGAAACTTCTTTAGCACATCAGAAAAGTAAAAGAAAAACGGTACTGGTACATAAGTACTGTTCACTATGATCGGTATGAGCAAGAAGATATTAATCTCTTCTTACTGTTGAAATATATTTATTCCAAACATTCTCCCTTTTCTTATTCTCTATTCTTTCGCATTTTGCGATAAGTCTATATTTTCACCATATGCGCACACTATCTCTCATAGAATTCGAACTATAAAAAATAATTGAGAATTTGCAACAGACTATCAATATTCTCCCATATTCGTTATTCAGATATTTGTGATCCATATGTGCTTTATTTCACTGCTCCTCAGCGACACTCGCACCACCCATTTGGATAATCGTGCACATATATATTTGCAGTTATAAGAGATAAAGCACCAATCGATCAGATTTGAACTATAAAAAATAATTGAGAATTTGCAACAGACTATCGATATTCTTCCATATTCGTTATTCAGATATTCGTGATCCATATGTGCTTTATTTCACCGCTCCTCAGCGACCCTCGCACCACCCATTTGGGTAATCGTGCACATATATATTTGCAGTCATGGGAGATAAAGCACGGTAGGAGGGAGCGCAGCGACTGATAATAGAGGAACCCGCAGACTGCTAATAGGGTCGTATGTCGATGGCGGGGTCGATGTTACTGGGGCCTACCTGTGCCACTGTAGTTCTCACAGCTCTTCGTTGTCATGAAATAGACGTCATAATAGCATGAAACATGATAAGCAAGCATTAGAAATCCCTACAATGTAGCGTCCGAATACGGTCTTTGCGCTGTATTAGTGTACACTCGATACACACGCTATCAGAAAACCACACTTCTCTTTATTACAGGAGCACAAGAAGGAAGCAATGATTTTTCTTGGTTTTCTCTATGATTTTTTCTTGGTTTTACAACATGCGTCCATACTATATCCTTTGAGAATATTTTTCTACACATATAAATGGGCTTAACTTATTCCTACACTTTGATAAGTGAACCTGTTCTATTCCCACGCCAGTAATCTTTTTATTACTCTTTCACACTGATTATGTTTAATTTGGATGGCAAAGACTTCTGTGATGATATAGTTTGCTGTAGCCAAATTAACAATTAACTCTGTGGGATACAGGATTCCTGAAAATAAAATAGACCCACGTTGCACAGAAACTTCAATCCATTTTAAATTAAACAAAATTGATATATCTTTATTAATTATTAACAAAGGAATTACATAATGTAAAAACGTAAGAAAATAATAATAACTCAATTCAACTTATTGATTACATTGCAACCCGCTTTACGTAAGTAAGACTAAACACAAACCTATGCGCATGCAGCTATTGCAATATTTCGAGGTGGCTCTAAAAATGTCCCACAATGCATTACCGTGCATCAAAAAGGTGGGACATTTTTAATCTCACCCTACCCCAAAGAGTTAAAGGGCACGTTATTCTAAATGAAAGGAATTTATTTTGCAACTTTCGAGAATTTATTTCTTCAAAGAATGTAAGAAATTATTATACCGGAAATTTCTAAATTACATCATGTAAAATGCCACAAACGTCGACCGTGATCATCGGAGGATCGCGATTCGCGCGAGTAAGACAAAACAACCGACTGGTTATCTAAGCCTATCTAGTCAAGATGGGGGGAAATCACTGAGGAACACCTTTAAGGCAGCTACCGTGAAAACTATTTTCAAGGATACCAAGCGCTCAACCCTCCTTGGCCAGTACCGTATACTCAGACTCATTAATTTCTGTTCGGTCCCAAAGACCAAACAGGCTCGGATGAAACAAAGGCACACGAAAACGATAAAAACCAGCTGATTGCTTTACGACCTTCAGGGTAAAATCTTCACTGGACTTCTGCGTAATCTCAGAGATCCGCTACGCAATACTCATACCAATAACCATTGAAAACATGTGTATCTGCCAATTGTTTTATGTCACGAACGATGCCCGAAGAAAGGTTCAGGAAAGACGATCTGGTAGCCAAGAGAGCCCAACCAATCGAAGTAAAGAAGCCGCCCAAAAAACCCTCAAAAAACAAATGAAACTTCGTAATTGGTAAAAGAATTCCGAAACCCTGTCCGAGGAGGTAAAAAAACCCCTACCAATTCGTTAGGAGTTTTAGTTAAAAACCCCAGAAAACGCCATGCAAAATCAGTCGTCATTTTCATGATCATCATTTAAGATCCGCAAGCAAAGCTCAAAGAATTGCCTTTGAAACTCGCAAATATCACGCATTAAGCAACGTAGTGCTCCTTGTCTTTACTCTCTAAACGCGATTACTTAAGTACGATATCACGCAGTATTTAACACCTCAATTTGTATATACGACAGTGTTAGTAAGTTATTCTTCATCAAACACCTCGTTATCAATCACTTCCTGCATTTCCACTCGCCTTGATCAAACGTGATCAAGTTTACGCTCCCATCACCGTCAGGCAGCAGGTTGAGCGGGATTTACGACCCCGCGAAGTTCAAGGTAAAGAATTACGGTGAGGACGGACGTAACAATTTGTTTCATAACTCCTGAAGGGGAACAAAGAGAAGCTGGAATACGACTGTGCAAATTCCAAGCGGCAGAGACCTGGTTTATCGACTGTACGATCTACATGCGCGCGATTTACCAACTGTACAAAAACTTACAACAGTGTAATGCATACCGATATACAATGCATTTGCTTCCTTTTGCGGCTGGGCGATTGCATACAAGCGTGGAGCAGCAGTGATACAGTCTACTTACGGGCAGCCTCACCGTGGTGGTTTCCATAAAATAGTCAGTTTATGCTTACTGTGCAGTATACAAGACGCAGTTTTCGTTTATCTCTACAGTTCATCTCTACAGTAATGTCATTTAATATGGCAAATTAGGAGAAATTAACGCTTGGACAAAGAGTTTTTATGTATGACACTTATGTAAAAGCAGAGTCATGCAGAAAGGTGTGTAGACAATTTCAAGTCAAATTTCCTACCACTCCACTTTCATATAGAGAGACTGTTAGACGTATTATTAATAAATAAAGAACAATGAGAACCCTAAACGCTTAATGTTCTAAACCAAGGAGAAGGATCCTAACTGGGGAAAAGCTCGTTGAAATTAATGCATCATTTATTCGCTCTCCAAATAAGTCTCTAAAACGTGTTGCACAAGAAGTAAGGGTTTTAAAGACCTCAGTCCATACGGCTACTAAAATTTTACAAGTGAAACCACTTTCAATAACGTCTGTGGCAAGGTTAGCATAAAAGTGATAACATGTGATAACAATAAATAAGGGATAAATGAGTAGGATAAGGTTGTGGGTTGATACTCGCTGCTATCTAATGCTCGCGCTTACATGCAATCGCCTGACCAACCCGCAGGGGGAAGCAAATGCACTGTATTTAGTTGCATTGTTCATAGAAACAAGCGAATATAATATTCTGGAACCTAATATGAATTATTGCGAATATAAGAAGATGGAAAAGAAAGGTGTTAGCTTTAAAAATTCAAAACACGTCCTTCAAGAAGAAACCTTTGCATCCCAGTTGTTTCGTATGACCTCGTAACATTAATTGATCGACTAATTGTTCCAACGTAAAATAAATTATGGTTCTGACAAGAACCGTTTCATAGCTCTGGAAAAAATTGCATTAGTGTTCTGAAAAAAAGAGAATTAATAATCGGTCCACCATCCGTGTCGAGCAACTACCTGATTTAATCTACGTCCAATTGATTCGCGTAGGTGTGAAAAGAAATTCGTCATACAATTTTATACATTTTGAATGGAAACTTCACACGGACAAAAGTTATTTCGTGTTTGAACAATTGGCGATGCAATTGAGGCTACGAAGACATACGAAGCAACTCAGATGCAAAAGTTTCTTCTCAAAGGATATTTTTTCAATTTTTAAAGCTAACACCATCCTTTTCCATCTGCTTATACCGGTAATAACTTATATTCGTTTCCGTAATATTATATTCGCCTCTTTCTACCAACAATGCAACGAAATATATCAATATATAATACACCAAACATGATTGTAAGGCTTTGCTCAGTTCGTAAATCGCGCGCACGTCGATCGTAGAGTCGGTAAATCAAGTCCAGCTGGTGGCTATCGTTTGGCACCTCCATAGTCGTATTCCAGCTCCTCCTTGCTCTCCTTCAGAGGTCGCGGAACAAATTAATGATTCCGAGTGTATACATCCGATCCGTGGCGGAATTAACCGAATTAACCCGACCGCACGAGACTGCTAATCAAACTCGTAGATATAAGCCATACCTTTAGGATCCTAAGGATTAAGCCGTAGTATTAAACTGTAGTTATAAAACGTAATTGTAAGCCATAGTCGTAAACTTCAGAGGTAAGATAAGGGACGAATAAACGAGCAGTTTATGACACCCAGCCGTCGCCATACTCTGGACTAGCAGACTCCAATACCGTAGGAATCAGCTATGAAAACCCATGCGAGAACACATGGGTAAAGGGACTTTCACACTGGGCACACCTAGTCCTACCTTTAACCTCTTAGGCGCGATGCGCCATTACAGTGGCTTTTGCAGATGTCATATCTTCGAACTACGCGCCACTATGGTGGCTTTCGTCGATGTCATCTTATATTACGACTTATATTATTTGATGTTTTTTTAAATATAATACATATGTAAAAGTGCTGGATTTGTAAAAAAAAATGAATTTAATTTGAAAAACTTGTAACACAAAACGGTAAACGGTTATATTATGCAGAAAATAATGACATCAAGCAGCACTATGTTTGAAGAACGAATTCGTACTTTTTTTCCTTTTTACTTCTTTTGAAATAAAAATCCATTATAATAATAGAATGGATTACTGACATGATTAAAGTCTAACATTCTGTTCAAAACTTTATACATTGAGAAGTACAAGAATAAAATACCTATAAAAGATAAAGATCATACACGATACTAATGACTCATCAATGAAGAACAGCTGACTTATATAAAATCGCATATGTTTAATGCAAGCATTTATAGTAATACGTGAGTAACGATTGACAAATAACATACCATTACAGATCAATGCATCGAGGATAAGAAAAATTATTAAAAGAAAATCATGTTTTCAATATAAAATCAAAAGTCTATATATTACATTCCAAATAATAATAAATACTGTGATTTATACGAAGACAAATATATAAACCCTCTTTTTCCGAGATAAGAATCCATTTCAACGAACAATTTTCAATAAACAGTACTCTCCTTAGTACAGGGCCGTTACTTTCAAACATTTTATTTACGAATTATGCTTATATAAACTTTTACTAATTGTTGCCATCATATTTTAAATACAAATATAATATACCATATATCAGCAATTCTAAATTTATGGAATTCAAGCTACAGTAATATAAAGATAAAGCCGACAAATTAATAGCTGGAGGGCGCATTATAAACGCGAGAGGGTATTATAATTTCAGATTTCCGCTAGAAGGCGAAATGATATAATACGCGCTAAGCTGAGAAGCCGCGATTCGTTAAGTCCCTTTTATTTATCGAAAAATTATTTTATAAATCAGTAACAAAATTCCATGAATATGCGATATGCTTCAGCGGAGTCTAAAATTACATTATTGGGACAGTAACAAGATATTCTGTCGCTTTTTTTGCATCAACGATTTGGAACAAATAGGAAAAATAAGGCGGAGACAAACTTATATATGTACCTAAATATCTTGCACGGTGTATCACGCAATCATCCCCTATTTAGTCACTTATTAGGTTAAAAGCAAAAAAAAAAAAACAGATCAATTTACCTCAGGATTTTCAATCTTTTTACATAACTTACAATACTCTGACTTCTGTCCTACCATTATTTCTACGTCGATACGATCATCTTTAATCTCTCACGGCTTTACCACAGAAAAAAATGTCCACTTCCAAGGCTATTTTTCAAATCGAAATTTCTTGAACCATCTTTGATACTTCTGAGCATCCAAACAATCGCAAAGTACAGCACAAATGTTTTTAGTGGCAGTTGTTGCAGTCTCTTTTATAATAAAAATGGTGAAACATCAAATTTCGAATAAATACTTCGCTTGATAAAAATTGATCCATTGTAAATCGGGTCACAGATCTCTAATTTTACGAATCACCGAAATAACGCAAAACACGTTTTCAAAGGACAGTAGTCCAAATGCGACTAATCTCCGAAACCTGATGAAAAAATGAAAAAATGAAATGAAAAAAATGACATTTTTTTTCGGTACCACTACTAGATCATTATTTCGTTATAAAATAATTATCGTAGAAAATTTATTATTTTATTAATAATTATTATTATTTATTTAAATAAACATTACAGGATCTCTCTGGAAGCAAATGCACTTCATAATAAATATGGGAAAACGATGTTACAGGAGTGGTGTATAGAGATTTCAACGTATTGAGATGTTAATAATTATTACCACTGGATTATAATCTAGCATTAAGAAACGTTTGGAAGTAAGTTGCGTTATTCTTTTCACGTGCTGTCTTACGGCATAACACGATCAAATTACCTTCGTAAGCTGCAAGCGTTTCCTTGCTTTCAGCCATAAATTATTTAACGCCTTCCCTTGCATACCAATTGCGCCGTTTTTCCGCCGAAAAATCGTAAACATGATTTTCGCCGAGAATAACAATTTGTTGCGAACGTTTAAAGTTTACGATATGAATAGCAGCATATAATTTCACTCGATGAAACAGGCTTCGGCAATGTGAAAAATTCCAACTGCAAAAAGATTAAAGATACGCGTGTGTCGGCGTTGTAATATCTTCTGATGTATTACTTGTGAATTAATAACTCGAGTGAAGAGAATATAAATGACCTGAATTGAAAACAAACGTAATATACTACGAAAATAAAGCAACGATATAACTCGCTTTAAGAGGTATCCATTTTTATTTTAATTATGCAATTTGCATATATTTAAATTATACAGGCGTACTTGTATAGGTATGTGTTTATTAAAATGCTTTACTCATTATTTGTTCAATGGCTTTGCTTATGTGTCTATCGTCACATTCTCAACTACATGTAATACATCACGTTTATCCTTGTGTCTCTATTGTACGCTGTATTGTATGCAAAATGTACATAAAAATACCTATGATTTTTCGATCAGTTATCATTCATCATTGTAAATATACATAGTACTTAATTTCTATCGATAAGTTCGTAAGAATATAGGTAATATGTAAATTATAATATATAATATGCTTTTAATTGTACCAAGAGAAATGATCTCTTAAGTATAAATATACATTGTTAAGGAAATTAATAAAACAAAGTATAATGTAGAATCTCTGACAAACAGTTTTATACGAAATATAGCAACGTAAGTTTAACTAGAAGTATTTATATGTTAATGCTATGAAATGATACTATATTTATTAAACTCAGGCGGTGAGTAAGCTGACTTAATATAAAATAAATGAGAACAAAATGGAACAAAGTTCTACATATTATGATATTAAAAGTATAGTAAAATTTACCTTTACTAAGAAAAAGGCATTATTTAGACAAAGTTTAAGAAAAAAGTTAGCATTCTTAATACAAAGGTTCAGTGTTCAAACAATGTACAATTTGATGTCACTCCAATAATATTCGAAAGGTAAATCAAAATCACGAATAATAAAATTCTCAAGCAAATTACTCAAAAAAATATCCTAAAACTTGTAGGATAAATTCGTAGGATATCATAAAAATCTTGAAACCGTTTGTTTCAAAAAGTGATTCATTTATATCAATAAATAATGCGAATTATAAATTCCAAAATTTTTTTCATAAATGTGAGTAGTTCGTGCTGAACAAATTTGTCTCTCTTCTAAAAACTTTTAATTAAAGTTTTTTTCTTTGGGCCTATATAATATAGTTGCAAAACAAAATTGAAATTGGCATTCAAACAGAATATAGTTGAATACAGGCGACAACTCTTTCTTTAATTTTTCGCGATATCTGTTTATAGCTTTTGCTGAGTTTTAAGCGATTCACTCTCCGAGTACATGCATACAGAATGAGTGAGTATCCCCATTATTTCATCCGTATCACGAATGTACGTACTACAAGAATATCTTAAAATCAGAACCGTTCCACATCACGAAGAGGCGTTGATAAAATGGCCATGGGCCAAATGCTGCTATTAGGTTATCCGGAAAGTTCGTGCTAATTTTTTATAGCTGGCATTAGACCAGCTCTAAATATGTCCAAATGATTGAAAACAAATGACATATACATATTCTACAAGGTGATGTTTTAGACATCTTTAACACTAAACGTACTTGAATTTTTATATACCTAATCTTACCATAGAGGGTCATTTGACGTAATAAACGTTGATTTTACGTATGAAATTCTTAAATTATTAACGGAAATAATTTGCAACATAGAACTAAGGTTCCAGTTGGAAAATTTCTGAAAAACACGTAGTAAAATGACCGGCAGAAATAACAATAAATATACGAATTTAAAGTATATTTTCAAAAAGGGGTCATTTGGCCCCCCTTGGTAGTTCTAATGTTCAAACCCTCTTTTCAACCAGGTTTATATGACTGGCAAAAGATGGAGAAACTGAAAAGATAACACCCAGATCAGTCTTAGCACTCACTCACCGAGTGGAAAATTTTTGAGGAGATAGGCATAATTTAGTTTTGATTTTAGCACGTGTGAATCTCTTAACATGGCACTTTGAGATATGGAAAGGTAGCATATTTCTAACTTTCTATTCATTAAAATGGTTGAGATTCTTTTGGAAGTCAAATGCATCGTTAAGATATACTACTTTGTTGAAGATCATTAAATTATCGGAAGATACTAAAAAGCAGCAATGGAATAACGGAAGAAAACAAAGTGCATTACAGACATTTAATGCTTCTTTCCACTGTACAGAGGAAAAAGCCGCATAAATAGCAAACAAGACATGCGTTGTTTAAGGAAAAGGTGCTATAAGGGAAAGAACTGTGTGCAAATAGTTTTCTCAGTTTAGAGTTAGATATTTCGACCTTGATCATCAATATATTATCAAGAAAATAAGTCAAGATCGGATTAAAAGAGTGGACGAGTAATTCACAGTATATGACCCGTTAATTATGAGAAATGTCATAAATATCAAAAACCACCATCCAGGAGCATTTTGTGAACCTTGGCTGCGCAAATCATTTTGATGTATGGGTTTCATCGGGCACAATGCGCGACCTCATGTGTCTTTGACTACTCGACAAAAGTTGTTGGAAGTTGGGATGTGGTGCCCCATCCGCTGTATTCACCAGACATTGCATCCTCAGGCTTTCATATATTATGGTCTTTACAAAATCCCTTTAATGGCAGAAACTTTAATTCTTTGGCCAACATGATAAATCAAATTGGAAAGTTTCTCGACAAAACACGTGAAAAGTTCTGGATGGATAAAATTCTCGAGTTGTGCGAAGGATGGAGAAAAGGTGTGAATAAAATGACACCTATATAAATCAATAAATGTACATCTCAATTTAAATGCGCTGCCTTTGAATTTTCGCCGTACGATCCCGCGATCTGCGTGAGAATTTGAAGAAATATTGCAAAGATATGGTAACAGCATACATTGCGCTGCCGTTCCCTCTATCTTGTCGGCTCTCGAAAATCGACTTTTAATATTCGCGTATATGTTACCACGACCTGAAGACCGACCATGTCTTATTCTTTGTATTCCTGCATAATATACTACGTATTTAACAGAATTTCATCGCATTTTCTGGTACTTTCCACATCGCCGCACAATACATCGCAAATTTGCAGATAACCACGTTTATAGAATTAACGTAATAGAAATACATAATACGCAAGCTCCTAAATTTGTTACACGTGTGTGACATCGATAGTGCTCGTTTCAGATGTACTCTGTTTATTTGGTTTTAAATATGAACTGATATGATCATTTAATCTGGTACGCATCATTTAACACATTGATGATCACTGACATAACACCTGACCCTTTGGTATTCGAGCGTTACTGGCTGAAATAAGTTTAACGTAACCAGAAAAGGAATAAAATTGTTTCCTGGAGTGATAATTACAGTAAAACAAGGAAGGAAATCACATTAGTAAAACTATGAGTCAACTAACACTGTAACTAAATTTCCAACTTTTTTTACAATTGGAAGTGGCACACTATTTGAGCATATCTTTAAAATACTCGAACTTTTAATAATTTATGCTGTTAATTAAACATTAAATACTAAACTGTTAATAATTTATTACGATAACTTTCTAGCAAGGGTGTTTACCTTATCATGCAACGAAGGTGGTGTACATAGCATACTTGCATTTACAGTACAGCATGTGCATGAAAATATACGAATTCGAATTTAAATTGTTATTGAAATTTTTATTCAAATAATTTTCCATCATTCTGAACTTTGCACAAGATGCAGTAAAATTATAAAAAATTATAACAAATATTTCAAGAATCAAAAAATATTTAATTTTTTTTGGTAAAAAAGGTTTGAATGCCTGAAAGGCGTTAAATTAATTTATGAATGAACTGAATGAATTTATAAATTTATGTTGATGAACGAAAATAGGATGCATATATTTATGACGCTATGTCTATTTTATGTACAATAAAAGTGACAAAAAATGTAAAAACTACATGCGAAGTATTGAATCGGACCCTTTAAATCTTATCGCGAGGTATAAAAATACGTCATGGAACCATGATACATATCTCCGAATCCCGACCCTCACCTTAGTCACTTTTAGATATGCGATTTTCCCCCCATCCTACTAAATTGCTTAATCCGCTCGTATTACGGATATTTCATCCTGAGCCCTCTGAATCCGGCCGATCGTTTTTCTCTAGACCATATTATCTTTATTAAAGTCAAGAACACATTACACTTACACACGAATAACAACTAAAATCCGAATAATTCTTTGCGATTGCAATAATAATCATACTTTGATCAAAGTCGTATTGAAATCTACAGAAAATACAAGAGCCATGTGCAGCAAGTAAATAACGTGCAAATTTGAAATCAGACTTAGTTTTTCATGTATATGGTAATAATGTCGTGGCCAGATTGACAGGAATATTTTTGTGAACGAACGATTTCGTTTTACTAAGGAAGAGTGATTTATCAAATTAGCATTTTAATAACTGCGAATATATCGAGGTTGGTAAGCTTGTCAGAAATACGTTGAGCCAATATTTCGTCTTTGTTGAAAGTGACGGATTACTCCGTCTTAATTTTCGCGTATCAATCTACTGTGTGCACGCAAGACCAGTTTCTCTCTTGATTTTTTAATTAAACTATCAACGCGTATAAAGTAGTGCCAGATCGTGAGATATTTAAGAATAGAAAATATAATTATAATTATCAGGAATAGTCAGCATACTTATAAAGTCATAAAGGATTTCCTGTTTCTATAAATATGAGTCGGATATCGATTCCACGACATTTATAACATCAAGTCTGTTGATCAAATATTTATATTTAAAGATCATTAATTATACGTAACATATTGAAAAAATAACTCGTTATGCAAATTTCGCATAATAGTTACACAGGGCGTACAACTGAATGTGAAATATATCTATTTTCCGCTATTTATTACAGCTTCATTACACATTAAAATATTTGAACAAATCGATCTTAGTTTCTAGGGATACACGTTTTAATTTAATGTGTATCTATATCAACTTTTAACGAGAGTTTGACCCGCCTCTAACGAGAGATTCTAAATGACCAAATTTATATCAGAAGAAAGTAAAAACAACTAATATTACAACAGAGATGTTATTTTCAAAATTCGTTCATAAAATGATGAGAAAACAAAATTGTGATTAGAAGAATGTTCATATCAATACATAGCCTATCAGCGAATTAGATAATAAAAATAACGACCACTAACCACGGTGCAATAATCAAGATTTTGTTTAACTAGATAGGGTAGCTCGGTGCCAACACGTTCTATCAAATCTTTCTAACAAGCTGATTAAGCAACGTAGTTTTACTCTTCAAGAGGCTACACGAAAAAAAAATCCAATTGGAATAAATTCGAAACTTTACGAGCCACGTAACAGGGCCATTTATTTTCAAGGGAATACCAGTTGGCGGTGATTATTTTCAACAGTGCTTTTTGGCTGAAAAGGAAAAATTAAAAATTATCACTCGTTGAACCTTTTTCTTACTAATATATAAACCGGTTTTTAAAATAAAACGTTTTCCAAAATTAGTTCTTGATACTTTTTATTGATATGTGTTTTGGTCCTTCTTGCACTTTAAATTTCTTAGTATGATATAACCCCACCCCCTCTCCAAAGATTGAAGGTATAGAAAATTATCAAAAAATTATCAAAAGCCCTGGATCCGTACAAACATTTTTCCAAAAACTGCATTTAAATACCGAAATGGAGCAAACAGAGTAACTTAAATACCATCTAACTCACCACCTTAATCTTAAAAATTTTTCAATATCAATTCAATATAAATTGTAGAATTTGGAATCATTTTAATAACTGGGCCACACACCAAGTGAGAAAATATTATTATTATTCCGCAGAAAAACAGTGGATTTGGTCGACTGAATTTCCAGCTCCATAAGACCAGATGGAGAATTAAAACAAAGTGTGTGGATATGCTCGCTAGGACCACATAAATCACTACTTGTTATCAAACACAGTAACGCTCCGTACTGGTGGTACACTTTATGCATTATTTATGTCCCAAATAAGACATTATTAACTGGGATAACGTATATTAAATATATGAGAAACGGTGCAGATTTCAATAAATTTGGTATAAATCGCATGAAAAGAAAACTTTATATGTTTGTATATCTACTTTTGGTATTTAAAATAAAATATGTATTTTATACACACTGTTTATATCGTGTACCTTTCTCAAAAAAAGTACACAAAATTTTAAGCTTAATTGCATTGCATCTTTAGGTAGATTACCCCTAATTAATCACAACACTTCAGCATAATTTCTGTATGTTGCGTACACGTTCTACATCGCTTAGAACAGGAGTTGGAAAACACGGCTCTTTGACTACATGAATGTGATTCTACCACGAATAATGAGTATGTGCATTTTAATATTTTAATAATAAAAAATACTTTTTATCAATAAATTGGATTATTTTTAATTGTGACAAAGATCTACTTTTTTTTTTATTCAGTGCTTAAAGTCAAAAAGCTGATTACTCAGAGTTGATACATAGGCTACTCTTTTTGATTGTCAATAATAATAATAACGCATTATTTAAAAAACTATGAGCCCGTTTCGTAAAACTTACAATTCTCCTGTGTTACATGTTCTTTATTTAAAATTTATATAGGGTATTTGAAAAAAAAACTTGTCCCTCTCTCTCTTTGTTATGTAGCTCTGAAGAGAAAAAAGGCGCAAGGATCTCCACTTCCACAAAATATCTTTTCAAACGTCATGAGTTTATAAATTACATATTATAATGGAGGAAAAAGGCAATCTAGTGCATGGAGCGTGTCTAATCCTATCTATCATATATTATTAGTTCCTTATTTATCTGCAACAGGTTTCTAAATTGGTAAATTAGGCTTCAAAAAAAAAAAAAGGAAAATATTGTTCTACTCCTAACATTTGGCTCTTTTGACTAATGAGTTTGCCGATCACTGGCTTAGGAAGAGGAATATGTCCAAGTACCCTCTTCAAAGCAAACGTCAATGCTCAAGTCAATATATATCGTGAGATTAAACATAAATGTGGTGCGCGAGAATTTTTAGTGGTGTTCAGTGTAATTGCTCAGGATTGGGATTCCCGCACGCTAAGTGTAGAAATAATCTATTGTAATCGAATCCCGCCCATCACCTCCAGTTTTTCCCTCTAGTATGTATACTGTAACTCTGGTGGTTCTGAATCCACCTTAAACAGTAGGTCCTAGGTCAAATGACCTCAGCAATCGGCGCTAAAAATAAATTAAAAAAAAAATGGAAAAAGATAATTAAGTTCGCCTTAAAGGCAGACGTACGCGTTGTCCGCAGTAAGAAAATATATAAAAGACGCATTGGAATTTCGAGTGTCTTTAGACCCGCAAACGTATGAAGATGTTGTGTGTATCTGCTTATGGAAAATTGCACTGCTTGAGCACTGCGAAAATAATCGAATGTAAACAGTCTTGCAATCTAGTTTGAGAAAAGGTGTTGAATTTTGGGAGTAGTGTTTTAGAATTTGATAAAGAGCTAAGCACGACGCAGTCATTTGTAAAAAAATACGACGACCAGTTATATACCAAACCTCAACTCTCATGTGTCAGCAATAGTTTCAGTAGGTTCTATATGCATTTCAGCCTTTTTAATAAACCATGTTTTTACCAACACCATTTTACTACATAAATGTAATATTGCGTACACGATAGTGTTATGTCATGTAAGGAGTGTGCAATTTATCTGTGATATGCAAATGATATAGTGCATTTATTAAAGTATGTCTCCACGATGCGAATGCAAATTCAGACATCTTTGTTAAGATTATGTAGAAGGCCTTTAGAAATAACTGGTGCTGAGAATTATACTAATATTATAATTTGAGATCTTCATTTCTATGTTCCATGTTCCATGCAAATACAAACCAATTTTATAAGAAATGCTGTGATTTAACAGAAGAATAGTGTGCCTAGATTCACGTTGCCAATCTATACTCGGATTGTCTTATAGATTTTTGACAAGGTTTGAATGAGAGATAAAAAAAACGCATCATAGAGAATTTTCGTCCCTTAAGAAAACCTATTGAGGAGATAACTGTAATAGCATAAAATATTTTAAAAAGGACATCATTCAAATAACTGGAAATTATTAACAACTTCATTATGTTAATTCGTTACAAACTGTTGAAACTATAGTCTCTGCCCTAAGGAAATAATTTTCGCTCACTAGATATCATGGTCGTTAGGCATTGCATCGTGTGTTACATTACAAACATTAATACACCGTTATATAACCATAAAAAAAATTACTCATTAACGCATCAATATCTTTCAGAATATTCTTTTCGGACAACTATTGAACAAAATATCGAGAATAATACGTAAATTTCCAGTTCAAATTTATTCCTCCGTAGAATATTATCCAAATCATAGGGTAATGAGTTTTCTGGTTGAAATACTACGTTTAAAATGAAATAAAATAAGAAATAACTAACATAAGTAAATAAAATAAAATTTTTGTAGTTAGAAATGCTTGCAATATTTTTCGTATTTTATGCATATAATGTCACTAATTTTATGTATATTTCTGAACAATGCAATTATAAAGTTTCCATTGCAAAGATGTACTTCCACCGGGACTACAATAACTGAATATTTGTGAGAGCGATTGATTCGTAATGAAATTTCCGACGCAATCAGACTTATTCCTTTTACTGATCAGCTCGTGCTCAATGGCGGCCACTTTTATTCCTCTTTCACATTATAGTTAACATCCTGTTATTTATGAATCTCTAAGTGATGACGTATGCTTATACAAATTCTGTTACAATAGTTACCTTATACATTAAACGTCTTTCTATCAGTAAAGCAATACGCTTAGAAAACGCGATAATTTATGTTAATCATTCCTCATTCATAAAATTACAAACAAAAAACACAACTGGAATAAAAATGTTAGTTTGCAATTATAGCAAGAAAAAAGAAGTAATCTTGATCTCAGTAAGTTGTAGCCACAAAGATCTCTAGATTAGTGAAAACGAGACAGTAATATTGTTGCTAATTAATTACTATGATTTGATGCTCAAACATATTTTGTACAACAAATTCTTGAGTTGATTGCTCAACAAAATAATATACCTTTGTGCGAAAATCTTAAATATTCATTTAGCGCATGGAACTTAAAGAACGTGATGCTAGTGTCAAATTTGTTTATGCCAAATATAACTGACTTTATCTCCTATAAATCATTTCACAGACGTCGGATATAACCGGCATTTATCGCAAAATCGTTAAAAAGATCATCGCAGACCATTAGGTCCGTAGGGGACTTAACATGTACGACGATTATCAAGCCCAATACATCGGTAGTGGTGGGTGACAGGCATCAGAGATATCCAGTCGATTAACGGATTAGTGCTTATTCATTATCGTGTCCACGTGATAGCTTTATATGATCTCACCCAGTGAACATTTTCCGCCGCGTCGCAGATTAACTGCCTTTGTCCTGTACCTGCAATAAGACTACCTACGGCTATAAATTGATCATGATCATATTACTTGCATTATTTAAATAATTGGAGATTTCCCAACTTCCGTATTCTGATTTATTTTTTAATCTATCGCCTTGAATTATTCATGAGAATAAATCATGATTATTATCGTATATCACGACCTCCTTTCCTTTGTTAGATGAAACATTTCCGCTATTCGCACCTACTTTACCTATTGTATAGGCTTCATGTCTGGCCTTGTGTGTAATAAATAAAGATTTGACTAATCTATATAAAAATGATCCTCTAAATTTGCGAATCCTCTGTTTAAAAATTCAAGATTCGATGAAAATTATTTTAAACGACATAACATATTTCGTTCTCATAATTAACAGTTTGTATTTGCAACACTAATTGCCACAGTCGGTTGATGTTAGGCTTATTGTTTTAAGGTAGATTCTGAAAAAACACGAACTACGGTGTATATATCGCATGAAAAATTATCCACGGATGTTGAATAAAATTAATCCATTATATACCAAAGCCATGTGCAAACCTAAAAAATGCACTAATTAATTCATTTCCTACAGTCAGCTAATAAAAGAAAAAATATTTTTATTGAATTTGTAACGTTTATAGCAATCAGTGCATCATTTAGGTACAATAATCAAAACTAAAAGTTCCACTGCTTAGGTAGAAATACATAAAAAAAAACAAGCGTCCCAAGAGGGGGATATATCGCATTGTTATGAAAACGAAAGCATGCAAAGAGGTGTCGGCACTTTGCTATGAAACAGATTGTTATAAAACACGTAAGAATGACACAATGCTGTACTACTTTAACACTATTCCTATCAGCCATTTTTCAGACAGATTTAAGTGCACTAAATATATCCTTAAAGAAAAAGAGGACGAAGGGAAAATGTCAATAGTTCAATTTATCGATCCGTACGCTGCGAGAAAATCATGAAGAACCTCAGAAGTGATCGCGCCTCAAAGTTCTACAACTTTTCAAATAAATCACTGAGCGATTATTTGACCGGTCGTGGTAGGAATAGTGTTAATAAAGAAGAGTAAACATATTATAGCAAAACATTTCAGTTGTCAGATATATACACCTTTCGTATTTAAAACATTAAACTCGGAATTTTTGCGTGTAAATCTAAGCTTCTAATAAATGCATATCCCACAAATTGGTGCTCTGTATATTTTCATAATAGACAAAAAAAGAAAAAGTAATTATTTTATTTATATTTTACTAATACCTTGTAAATGTATATGTAATATTTAAGACACAAATCATTCCCCATGATACAATTTTTTGCTGTCCTTTAATCAACAAATTTTCGCAGAAAAGCAAAACATATTACTACGCTACCCGACATGTTGCAATAAACCAATGATCGGTAAACTCAAACTCAAAAAAGTCAAATGGTCAGCAATGGAACATTGTTCTTTTTCTTTTTCAAAACTAAATTTACAAGGAATTTTTTGTAGAAAAAATAGAAACTAATAATATATGATAGATAGGATTAGACACACTCCATGTACTGGAATGCCTTTTTCCTCTATTATAATGTCTAATTTTTAAACTCATAGCGTTTGAACAGACGATTCGTATGAAGGTCCGTGCGCCATTTTTTTTCTACAAGGTCATAAAACAAAGTAGGAGAGGGGCACCAAGGGCCCATTTCATAAAACTTACGGTTCCTGTATCACAAGTTTTTTTTTCAAATAGCCTGTATAAATTTTAAAGAAAGAACGTGTAACAGAGGATAACTGTAAATTTTATGAAACTTATAATAGTTTTTATAGTATAATATATAATATAAATTTATAATAATAATAGTTTTTTAAATAGTGCGTTATTATCATTATTATTGACGATCAAAAAGAATGGCCTATGTACCAACTCTGATTAATCGGCTTTTTGACTTTAAACACTGAATAAAAAAAAGAATCAGATACTTCTCACAATTAACAATAATCCTGTTTATTGATAAAAAGTATTTTTTATCATTAAAATATTACATGGTACATAGTCATTATTCGTGGTAACGCCACATTCGAGTGGCCAAGAATCCCATGCGGCTCGCGAGCCGCGTTTTGCCGACCCCTGTAATAAACTATAAAGGGATAGTAAATTTTAGTCTCTCCCAATTTCTATAAATCTGTCTGTACACGCAATTAGGTTAACGCGTTTCCAATGGGTATCAATGCAACTACTCCATTTAGCACGAAAACTACCAGCTACTAGCAACAGTCATCTATCAAGGTGACTGTCGTATATGATAATCTGCAAATAGGTTGAAATCCAAATTGCAAGCATGAAAGTGTAAATACCGTCAGCTTTTATAACAAAAATCATTAGTTGTTATAGAACAAAAATTTACAGATCTCTGATACAACAAACTTCACCACGTACACTCCATCCCAAAAGTGTTAAAACAATTACTGGTTTGGCAAATTTTAATCGTACAATGTAAACTACTTAGCTTTTAGCTTTGTCGCTATATAAATTTAGGGATATCTTCAATGTTCGCTCAGCACACGAATTTATAATGTATAGTCGTACAAAGTTTTGTGTATAATAAGAAATATATCTGAGGTACTAAACACCCGTTAAGCTGGATAACCGCAGAAGATTTTTCCTTTCTCATATTTCCAATTCTCAACAGCCGCACGTACAATTTAACTCTGGCTTATAATAGTATGCAGAGTCGTAGTTTCATCAGAGACCGCGAGATTAGGGTCTCTTCAAAATTCCCCTGGACATCGGCTCGATGTAACTTGCTTTTAAGAAAACTGTAACGCGTAATTGAAAGGCAGCTCTAAACATCAATAATGATTTCCCCAGGATTTTGCATCAATTATTAGGCGCATTTCTCATCGTGTACGTTGCCAGTTGTGTAAAATGTGAAAATTTAATATACTCGAGTAACTCTGATCGTTTCAAGATGCTCATAAAATGTCAATAATTGTCCTGCAAATTTTAGGTGGATGCGTACATCCACAAGTGTTTACCAAGCCGATAAAGGATAGGATAATCAATCAGTGGGGCCGAGTTCTACGAAAAAAAAAACCTCCACGACCGCCATTCTTTGGGTACAGGAATAATAGGTATTGAAGGCAGACGCGCAATCCGGGGATTAGCGATCAGCTAATGCAACGGAATGAATTGGCCATTTCAGTAATTGTTGGTGCCCTTAATGTTGCCGTATCGATGCCTTTTTCGATCTGTACAATTCTCCTTCGTAATTCACTTCGTCACGCGAATACAGGATTTACTTAATAAAACGGCGAATCCCTACCTATCTTTACCTCCCTTTATCTTGGGCATATAGAATAAAATCGGGATAAGAAAGCAAATGCGAAGAGAGCAATCTAGATAAGACTATTTTGCTTCTCTTTTTTCTTTGAAAGAAAAAAGCCGTGGAAGCATTTACGTTTTACTATACTCTCTGCAATAAGTATTGTTATTTGCATTCTTGTTAATCTATTAATGATATTAAATCTATTACGATGTTTGTTGCATCTTTAGAATTATCCTTATGATTATTGGTTTAAAAAAATGTTTTTTCTTTAGAATACATCTATGTATCATTGTTCTATTGATATCTGATGTATATTTATTAATCATTTTGCTATCTCAGATATGGAGGTACACATAATAAATTGATATACTTAAAACACAACCGAGAACAAAAATCTGAATATGTAATTTCGCGTTGAAATATGGAATATTTTCGAGCCTTGTATAGACGGCTAATGCATTCTGTTAACTTCTGGTATCGTCAGGCTTTAAAATATCTGTTGACGATAATGTTAAATAATATCTTCCGCTCGCTGAAGTACTTGTAAGCATTAGGAAATTGTGTTTCTTACGAAATGTAGGGAAGGAGGCAAATAACATTAGTAGAAAATTCAATTTCTTTTAGAGATACTCTTGAAATCCAAATGTATACGCATAAACGTACTTACTAGATTAAGTATTTTCTTAACATTGAACAAATACTTACCCAATGGTTAAGGTATGCACGTGATTTTTACCATAAAATATGAATGTACAATATAATAACGATTGGCAGAAAACGAAATACTTATCTTTATTATTTATTGATATTATTATAGATAAACAAAAGTATTTTAGAGTTTCAATATAGTAGTATTAACAATTTTGAAACAATATTATATAAAAAAATTACCTAGTACATGTAATCCATCTTCACAAATATTAGTATAGATATTCTCCGAAGATTATGCCTTGGATTCAATATTTGAATGCTTTATTTGTTAATTTAATGTTGCAAGTAATAACATTTATTCTATAATATGAATTACATTGTCATTACTTTAACAAAGAAATTTATTTTACAAGGTGGAATACAGTTTAAACATATTTTCTTTTCGTAGTAGAATACTTAAGTATAATTCTTTGTAATCTTACGATTATACAACATTCCAAACATAGGCAAATTATTGTACGACACACCAAACATTTCCGACATGTGCACGTTTTTCATATGACATTCATCCTATTGCAAAGCAAGTACTTTTACATATATATTATATTTATAAAACGGCAAATAAGGTTAATTACATAGTAAGAAATCAAAAACTGCGACTTCCTTCGAAGATTATTTCACAAATTGAAACACGATAATCTAGACAAAGTTTAATTGATTTTAGACGACGCAAGTATCCACAAGACGCAAGATGTGCGAGATCTTGTTGATCAGACAAGGCACACTAGTTTTTCTACCACCATATTTTCTAATGCTGAACCCTATCGAAGAAACCTTTTCCGAAATCAAATTTAGTGCAACAAATATGTAAGCTGATTCTTTAAATCGCCAAAATTTAGTATAAATAATTAATAATACTGTTGGAACTGTTACATCCACAAATTATTATAATTATTATATGAGTATGTATGTTAAGTTACCAGCTCCTGCTGCGGGATAATCGTTATAGACTACGTTATATATGTATACTGTATACATATGTGCATATAACCTAGTCTATAAACGGTTCTCCTTAAATTATCATTATTATTGAATTACTGAATTATCTGCACAGTTTTCATACATACCTTCATCTCCATATGTAATTATGTAAATGTATGAATTACATTAAACTTCCATTATTTTTTACTATGTAAATAATATTATTTGAAGTATTTTAAATACAACGTATGTGTAAAACTACTTGATAGGATGATACGCTCATGGTTCATGTGGAATAATCGCTGATGAGTATAGCGGTAGGTGGTTGAACGTAGTTTTGACCATCTATCAGCGATATTGATCAGCTGAGAAACACGCTTTCATCTCAAATTAAATTTAAACGCTATTATAACATGTAATGTAACTAATTTATAATGAGCCAGAATCAAATTTTAACGGAAATTTCTATGTTAAAAAACTATAATGAAAATAAGTATGAAGAGAATTATAACATTCTTATACTTTAACAAAACTATTGTGAAACTTGTATATATATTTTTTTATATACATATATATACACACATATATATATACATATATACGAAGTAATGGTGCCAAAAGTCAAATTCACTAACTTCATACAGTCAAAATTGTGAAAATTGATTCTACTAGCTCATGTTTAAGATAATATTCTAATGCTACAACTTGGGAAAACAGAATTAAACGATAGAGCAATTAATGCTCAGTATAACCATGAGACAATATTTCTAACTAAATAAAGAGTTAGCTACAGTGCAATAATTATTATGATTTTAGTGCTTCATCCTTTTTATTTATACGTATAAGTAATTCTCTCTCAAATTTTTCTGTACACACATTTTCGAATATATACATTGGATTGGCAAGAAAGTATTTTCGGTTTTCAAATCACACTTGGTTCAGTATTTTGCTGATAAAAACCAGAAGTGCTGTGATCGTGGAATTACGAATTTGTCAGAAAGATGGCAAAAGATCGTTGAACAAAATGGAAAATACATTGTTGATTAAACTTTATTCTTTATATAAAAATATGCGTTTTATTGCACGCTAGAAAACCAAAATTACTGTTGAAGGATTTCATTTGAACGATGTTATTCAGGTAGAACGTGATTATATTTCAAATAATATATAAAGTGGATAGCAATTTGTTGAACGAGTGATACAGAAAGATTGTAATGGAAGATTTAATCCACACACACAGACACACATAAAGACAGAGTATCGATGGATGATCTAGGAACAGATATATCATGTCACCAGGTGACTTCACGGCAGAGCGAGGATCACATATTCTGACAATTACTTTTCTGCCGACACAATATATGGTGTAAAAATAAAATTGATAGACTCAAAAGTAAACATAACTATTATAATTATGTATTTAAATGATTCTTCAATTGTGATTTATATTCCTGCAGGTAAATTCTTTATTGGTATTATTCACGGTCGAGTGATTATATGAATGACAATAATATGGGTTATACCGCAATAATAATGTAGCACAGGATGTATTTAGCGTGCATTGTCACGTGCATTAGTATACGTATACTTAATGCAGTCATATGTAATGATTAAAATGCAGAAAAAGAGTACATAATTCTTTAAATATATACAATCGTATACTCACTTTTTATGTATTTGCTAATAATTCTTGAGCCCCTATTTGAATTATTATAATGCATTGCACTGTAACCATTAGCTCCATAAAAAACAAGTTTTATATTCTGTATCGTTATATTTAGTTTGGATAAACCAATATTTTGCGAAAAGTTTCCAGTATTTAATACTTTAACAGCTATTAACGAAAGAGCTTGCATTACTTTGGATAAAATTTTAAATAGTATAACAATGATAAATTAAAAATTATGAAATGACTATTAATGTACCATAAGCTTAAGGAAAGTCAAATATAATTTAGAAATACATATTTTTAATGAAGATTCAAGTGTAAATAACAGATATAATAATAATCGGCTTATATTTCATGTAATTTTGATTAAAAAGCACCTTGCAATAAACTCGAGATTTTATACTACTACCATTACACTTCTTCAATACCTATCATTTCGAGATCTCATAAATCTTTGACAACTCCAAGTTTCACCAGATATATTTGCGGCTTAATAAATCTTGATACGAAGGAAAGTTTGGATCATCTAAAGTTTGGATAGCCTGGATTTACTCCAATTGGTAATTTGTAGCCCCACAAACTCAATAAATACTAACTCTCGAACAGATCATCCTATAGCACATAATTAATCAGAAAAAGAAGGCAAGAGCGCGTTTTAGACTAAAACCATTAATACGATATACATTTGTAATGTGCACGCAAATATCTCAGACATATATTATATGGAAAAGAAGAAATTGTTTAAAATATCGCAAATAGTATAATATTACAAAGTACTGTTTAACCCAACTTTAATCCTTGCCAAGATGTAACCAAAAGTGATATGAAAAATTTTCTTGCGGTGATAATTTTTGAAGTGGAAGCAAAAAACTCGCATTAGAAAAACTTTTGGTCAATTGACCTTTCGATTGAAGCTCCAATTATTCATACATCTATGACGATTTGAACAAATTCTAAAATAACCATTCACACGTGTTCCACAGCGTAACCCAAAACTTTGAAAAATACAGAAAGTTTTGAATAATATAATCTATGACGTAGTTAGAAAAACATCCATCGTTAAAATCATTGTTAAGCGCCTAAGACGTGAAAGTAATTTTCTGTCTTTTATTAAATCTCATTGATTGATAAATTACAAAACACGTATACGTACTGTTTTGCGAGTCTCTTTGGCCTTTAATATATTAGTATGCACACACTTAAAATGGTAATTCAAATGATGCCCGAAAATTCCGATTAATGTACAAGTAAAAAAGAGGGATGTGGCAGGGGGGGGGGGGTAATAAGAAGAGCAACCTACCTTCAAATATAATGTGCAGAATATGTTTTTTAAATAAGAATATGTCTTGAGTAATGTTATTGCAAAGAAGACTGAAGCCTTGATGGCTTGTTTTTTCTTTGCCCCGCATTCCCGTTTCTTGATATTTGCTGCCAATAATTTTCAAAATCAAACCGTTCAAATCCTGACAACCTCTGCAATTACAACACGACCACCACCAATTCAATTCAACTACATTGCCAGACCGACAATTTCAATCTTTCTTTAAAAACTTGATTTCTTACCATATTTAATTCTCTAACCTCCTCACTTCAATCATTGACCTTATTCACTGTGACACAATATCTCAGAGCAATGTTTTTTAAACATTTCAATGTCCACAAATTTCTTTTCTCACATTCCTTGTGTTTATACACTTATTATAACCTATGTAACATAAACTCTTAGACTCGTTCCCGATCATTCTCGCCTCACGGCCTCCTATGCATTCCCTGTCTCTGTCACTGGGCCTTTTTGGGCTAGCAAGAGTCCGCCTGCAATGCACGTCTACCGTTTTTGTCCTCTAGCTTAAATTAAAACAGCTCTGCCAATACACATACGCACACGCACACATGTACGTGTCCCGGAGCAAGGATACGTTGTCTCAGGTCACGTGACACCTACGCATTTTCTCACATCCCACACTCATAGGTCACGTGCATTCCTAGAAACTATGTTACTCAAAACCAAACCATGCACTCCGTCCCAATCGCACTCTTCTTTCATCGCCTTATGACCTAAACACTCTTCGCTCGGTCGCACGCACTTTATAACCTTTAACCGTTTGAGTGTCAAGCCGCGCGATCGCGCTTCTCCTGTCCTGTCCTCAAAACTGCAGCGTTCTGGACTGCGAAGTCCATAATCACAGCAGGCTCGGTTTCTCTCGATGCACAACTTTACGCTGACCTTTCAATCTTAGGTAAAAAAAGATAAAATTATAGTAATTTTACACTTTATAAGTCTACATGCTTTTATTCATATAAAAAATTCATATAAAAATTGCTATAATAATGTAATGAAGTATGTTATGTAGAATAAACTATAAAAAACAATAATAAAATATTTGTTGAACGAGACCATGGTGGCCAGTCGCATGAATTTGGGAAAAACCCTAATTCGTTTTTTATGGCCATAAGCCCGGTCGACGGGCAAACGATGCATACGGTCAACGTATACGGATGCATACGGACAAGCGCTCGCCACTTTGCAAGTTTCGATCGGGAAATGAGAAAAACCCGTGCCACTCAAACGGTTAAGATATCTACACATTCTCACGCCAGACTATTTTCACGTTCCCACATTACGAGCAATGCATCGCAGCTGGTTAAGCACAATGGCTGATTAAGTCTTGGTCTATCGCAATCAGGAAGGGTTGAGAGTGGGGGGGGGGGGATCACCGGAGAGCGACTTCAGAGCAGTTACCACGAAAGTGATCCTAAGGGACACCAAGCGGTAACCACATTACTCGCGGTAATAGCACTATCTCATTCGAACCACGCTGGACAGAAAAAAAATAGTGCGGAACAGAGGCAAACGAAGGTGGGAATTATTAATAATTTATAAGTATATGTTATATTTATTAGTTGTGGTCTTACCGTGAGGTCTATTCGCACACGTATAAGTTTTAATTCTCCATCTGGTCTTATAGGGGTAGTTGTGTGAAAGCAATAGTTTTGGCCACTGATGCGTGGCTCAAAAATTAAAGGATAAATAATATATTTTAAAATTGAAAGTTAAATAAATATAAAAATTAATAAATTGAAGGTGGTGTGAGTGAATCGGTGATATTAGGAAAAGGCTTAGAAGAAAAACGGACACTGGGGTAATTGGACCGGGAATCGAACCTGGATCTTTCGTTTGCCGGATGATTGCTCAACCTCTAAGCTACCCAGGCCCCCCTATCAATTTCTTTTCTAATTGCTTTATATATTCAAATTTGGGCGCGTCTTATACAACCATGCGCGCAGACATATCTGTCACTCGTGAAGTCCTAACCTCTTCTCGGTCGGAAATTTCTAATCAATTACTATTTTTCTTCTAACCCTTTTTCTAATGCCACCGGTTCACTCACCACATTCAATTAATTAATTTTCATATTTATTTCACTTTCAATTTGCAATTATATCATTTATCCTTTAATTTTCATACCACACATGAATGGCTAAAATTATTGCTTTCACACACAACTACTCGAATAAGACCAGATAGAGAATTAAAAATTATACGTGTGCGAATACGCCGTACGGTAAGATCACAACTAATGAATGTATCGTTAGAAATTTCCAAAGTGAGAAGAGGTTAAGAGTTTACGAGTGACGGATATAAGTATATGTATTCCTAACCTCCTTGTTTGCTGATAGTTTAACAGTAAAAGTACTAAAGCGGTCAAAATGATAGGTCGTCGTTTCTTAGAAAAATTGTTATACTTCATAATAATCGTAGAAAGCATTTTTTGAAATTTTTTGATGCTACCGTAGAACGTGAACCACCCTATCGACCTATCAACACCTCTTTTCAGTATCTCTTTTCTTTAAGGATATATGTGGTATAGATAAATATGTCCAGAAACTCGCTGGTATGTTTAGTCTTAAGCACAAGCAGTGATTTTTGGTCTAACAGAGCAACTATTCGCACACTAATTATTATTACTAATTATTTTTAATTAATCTTTAACACTAATTTAAATGTTAAAAGATTTTAAAAAAAGTGTAAGAATAGTTACTCCGTTACACCAAGAATCAGTTTCTTATTAATAATTACACATAAATGTCATAAATCTGTACACATCATTCATTCTGACCGTTTCACTCACACATCGTAACATTTATATCTAGACGCGGTGGGAAAATTTAAGCCGTTTGGTTGCTGGACCGGGATTCGAACCGGGAACCTTTCGCTTCCCGAGTGATTGCTCTGACCAGTGAGATAGCCGGTCAAATCCCTTTGCGGTTCAACGAATTTTATCTCTTTTAATTCTTTTAACAATATTCATGTTTTTCCCTGTGAGGCGGCACTCGAATTCATGCTACACTTCGTGGGGCCGCGCGGTACTGTCTCCTTGTTCCGTTCACGCCTGCGACCTCGTCGAATCCCCAACTGACGATTTCCGGACATCGCTGGCACTCGAATGATAATGTATAAATAATAGGTGTGGTGTGCAAGGGTTTTAAGCCGCAGCGTTTACCTGAGGTAGAAATAACACATCCACGGAGCTTAAAATAAAGGGAAAATCTCTATTCGATAATAATCATATGTGGTATAAAGGAAAATCCCTATTCGATAATAATGCGGGACTTGCCTTGTAAATGCGTACTATATACATAAAAGGTGGTGTAATAAGCATATTAAAACTTTCAGACTTCGAGAAAAAATGATTGGTTACCTTTCGATTAATAATCGCCACAATGAAGAAATGACGGTTGAAAAGGAAATACCGAAAAACGTTTACAGTTTTTTTAATTGTACTGTCTGCAAGAAAAACGAGACGGAGGTGTAAAGAATGTTACAAACGCTTTGCCAAAATAAAAAGTTGGCAATATGCGGCGAGGAAAACTAAAAAAGTAACGACGTATTGTGATCGTTGTAAGGGCCAATTGACACTCTGTTTAAGATGCTTTAAAACCTATTTTAAGCTGTCTATTTCTTGAAATACAAGTGTGACATGCCGGTGATGCAAGTTGCCTCATAGAACAGTCACGTCTGATTCATTAGTGATGCAAGCCACCTCAGGGGACAGTCACGTTTGACCCATTGGTGATGCAGAGCAACGTGTTAAAGCGATCAACTAATATTGTACCTTAAATTTAAGTTAGACTTGCAAACATCTAGTACATACACGAAGAAATATTTTAAATAATTGTCAACAAATATTATATTCATTCACGTACACGATCTTTTCGAAGCTTCCATAGTAAGGAAAATCGTGTCTGATTATACTCGAGTATATCTGAAAGTCCTATAAATGATGAAATCGCAATAAACTAATCCTTATAAAAATACGCATTATATGAAAGGAAATATGATTTTGGCACGATTCAGCACTTCAACCTTCGGTATTCGCATGGCGGCTTTTTCGCTATACGTGAAGATGTAAAGACGAAAAAACTGACACCTTGCTGCTTCGTAAATTCAAAAGGATGGCAATCACTACTGCTCTAGTCAAAAACTGCAGCAGTTTTCCGCATAACTATGACATTTTCAAAGAAAATTGCATGAGAAAAAAAATAGAAATATTACACACCGCCAAATGTGCGGAAGTATTAAATTTTCATCACATTCCAAGGTTATCGTTATTATTATTATTAAATTTACTATTATGTTTATTATTACCATTATTATTAAAGATAATGCTCTTTGGTAGTTTTTAAGTGATAGTTAATCTTCGTTGATTAGTTTACGTTTAAAATCTTCGAAAATAATCTTTGAAGTAATCACCCTCCATGCTCTTGTATTAACCTGTGTTTGAACAGGCCAACAAACCACCCGCACAATCTGTTTGCCAATCAGCAAATAGTTGTCGCCCATTTTTAAATGCCTATCACAATAATTTCAAGGAAAAACATCTATTGAGCATATTCCCCTTACAAGCTATAAGTTGAATATCCATAATGTATTTTTACTCTTATGACAGATATTTTTTTAAATCAAATATTATTGTACTTTCTCAATAGTCCAGAATTTCTATTTTGATATTACACTTTATTATATTTGCAATCAGATTGTTATGCGTTTATTATATTAATCTGTTGTAAAATAACATTAAAGAATTGGTAAATAAAATACTATATCAATAACATATATTTTATATTATTCGCCAGTCTGCAGATGTAAAAAAGATGGATGTAAACTATAGGTGTAAACTGCTTTTAAGCTGAGATTAAAATGATACAGTCCCTTCTGTATCGCGGTGCAGATATCTTGCGACGCTCGGAAACTAAATAATCATCTAAACACAATATTCCATTATCTGCTAAATCATCAAATAGTAACCGCAACTCCGAAAACCACTATATGCTAAATGTTCAAATGCGAATCATAGTGGTTCGCCATACATCAGTATCTTCGACATACAATAGTTACCACATGATTTAATATATAAAAAAAAAGCCACGCAACAATCAATCCATAAAAAACATTAGAACATTATCTTCTCACCAGTTTTTGCTATGATGGTACATTCGTACACTTATCACAGACCTAAAAACTTTGCAAAATGTTGAAACAGCATTTTTATTCTCTTATCTATTAGGTTGTTCCAAAAGTATCTTCCGCTATCTACGCGCTGCTACTTTATCTGGCAATGTTTATACAAACCTGAAACCTAATCTGTCAAATGTTGCAGACTTTACCTTTCCGTCGTCTTCTAATCGCATGCATAATTCAATGAAATAATACGAAACTGATATAATATGCTGTGCACCTATTATTTCCTTATAGAAGGGAAGAAACTTTTGGCGCAGCATGATACAAAAAAATTCGTCCCCCCTCGTAAAATTTATGAAGCAATATTTCCAAAACGAAGTGCGAAAATATTCGAAGGATGTATGTTAGACCTTTCTCCGAAGGTATCCAATTATAAAATGACATCTATTTCGTCCGTGCTACGCGCCTTTCATTCCTACCGTCCTGCAATCGATTACTTTTACGGCCAATCAGCATTTTACGAGCGCTGGTTCCTCTCCCATTGTATAAAATCCAATCCTCCCACCTATTCTTTTCCGACAATTCAACGGTCTACATTACATTGCCTGTGTTATATAAATATTAATTCTTAAACAATTTATCACTGCGTCTCTATAATTCATAAGACGTACAAATCGTTGAATTTGTAATTTGTAAATCCTACCCTTTCTATTCCGATAATTCAACAGCCTACATTACAAAGGTTGTGCTATTTAAATATTAATTCTTCGACAATTTATCACTGCGTCGTAACAATTCATAAGACGTATAAGTTGTTCGATTTGAAATTATTTCATTGACAAGCTGCTACCATGAAAGAAAAGCGTGAAAAGGATTTTTTATTTCTGATTCACGACTCTCGTTCGAAGGAAACTCGTGCTACATTACGCTACTGAAAAATCTATTATCGTGAAACCGCCATGGGCCCAACTGCTATTTCGTATGTTACACACTTTTGTTTAATTGAAATTAATTACTTCAGAAATTAGAAGACAATAATCTCAACAAAGTTTGGTTGATTTTGAACGAAGCAAATACCCAGAAGACGCAGGAAGTGCGTGATCTAGTTTGTAGACAAGGCGCACTCTAGTTTTTCTACTACCATATTCTCCAATGCTGAACCCTATCGTCTAAGAAGACTAAGAAGGCTTCTCTAAAATCAAGTTTACTGCAAGAAATATGTAAGCTGATTCTTTAAAACGGGGAGAATTTAGTAGATGTAATTAATAACTCTGTTGGAACTGTTACGTCCACAAATTGTTGTAATTATTATATAAACATGTATACTAAGTTACCAGTTGCAGCTGCAGGAGAACCGTTACCGACTAGGTTATATATCTATATATAACCTAGTTTATAAACAGTTCTCCTTCAATTATCATTATTATTCAATTACTAATTATCTGCACAAAGTTTTCATGCATACCTTAATCTCCATATGTAATTATTGTGTACAATATGTAATTATATGAATTATAATAAAGTTTTTCATTTCATATTATGTAATTATTATTTGATGTTTTTTAAATATAATATATATGTAAAAGTACTTGATTTGCAAAAGAGCGAATTCGATTTGCAATGGGATGAATTTTATTTGAAAAACCTGTACATATATTTTTCCCATTAAAAGATACAAATCTTCTGTTCATCTGATAGGCAAGCCCAAACATTTGAGTGGTGATGTATGGGTATTAGTTCATTTCCAATTTTGCTCAAACTATTGAATTCTGAGAAAGCAAAAAGCTAAATCAGAGCTATTGTGACGGCGTTTTTAATTATTGGAAAACTAACACGATAAGGTGACACAGTGAGGATCGTGATTGAAGGGCCAGGAGTGGTAAAAGGAAGATCGCAGCAATCAACGCCGGCAATCCTTGATCTCCATTCTCATTTGAACTTCCTCCCGGCGTTTCTAATCAAATACCGCCCTGAATGTGCGTGGGTGAAATTAAAGGGAAGCCACGAGGAACGTACACGTCGGTGCCCACTTCGGAAATGACAGAGCATCGCGCGCAAAATGGACCATCTACTTTCTTGAAATTCCTTCCAGCGGAACCTCTGAGCATCATTCTCCAGAACTATCGTTTTCCCTCATTGATCGACCATTTTATTCGCTTGCAAAAAACAAATCACATGCAGTACAGTAAAGGTACCAGTAGTCGACGCTTTAAGGAATTTTTTGCCTATTCGTTCACATACCTCAGGCTAAGTTCACTTTATGGCAAATTTATGATTAGTAATCGCTGCACAAACTATCCTTCTATTGTATTGCGACAAGTATTCATTCCTGATGGCGGTTGTAAACAAATCTTTTTTTTGCTGAAAGTAAAATTTGATTCAATAGTTCACATCCAACGAAAATACAAAATTTAGTAGTCAACATCCTTTTGTTTCAGTAGTCGACATAGAGAAAAAAACAATTAATGGACAAGTCTTGATAATGTAAATAATACAAACTTGTAATACTTACATTTTAACCAAGTCCTTAGCGATTTATATAAGAAAATACGCAAAAATCGTAGTATTCGAGTCACGCACGGGTTTGATTAGTCGGTCGTTGTCACACTTCTCAATGGCGGACTATGCGCAGTATTTCGCAATTAAGCCGCTGAAAAGCGACAGACTATGTGGACTGATAAGGTTTGATGTATTCCAGTTTGTGGTTTCCTTATTTATTTACCTTTTTTGAAAAAGTCTCAAGTATTGGTACAGTTTCAACTACTGGTGCTTTCACCTTGTATGTTGTATTCTCCCGCACCTATTATTTGTCAATCTGTCATTTTGTCGTATTGGTGGTCCAAGGTTTCGACTAATTTTCTCTGATGATCGTGTTATAGTAACTATACTAATGATACACTAGTGATATTTTTCAAGCCGCCAAAAGAAATAAAGATCTAAGAATAATGAATGTCTTTTGGATAAAATGCCACGAATGTTTTCCAAACAGAAATAGAAAATTAAATTATCCCTCTTTACGTTTATAAAGCAATATGATGTATGATATATTCTGAACAGAGCTTTGTCTGGCTCCAAAAAAAGTGTTTGAGAAACAACCGTAAATAATCGATTTTTTTTTATTACAAACGAGTAACTCGCAAATTGGTTTTACATTATCTTTGTGCCAATCGACATAATTGTTAAAACAGAAACTGAATTTTTCCACATTTGTCCCTCATATTTGCCATTTTTCTTTTCATCTTCCTTCAGAAATGCTGCGACAAGATTTCCCTGGATTACTTCTATATTTTATGCACTGTACTTCGTTACGGCGATACAAAGGAACAACGACAAGGCGAACTGGCGGATAAACGAACATTTCTCTCAAAGCTTATAAGCGGTTTATTTTACTTTATTTCTCCTCCTGCAGATGGTAATACGTGTGAAGTATATAACGCGATCGATAATTTTTATTTATACATTTATGTGTAGATAAAAGCTGTTTTTTTAGGATTCTACGATTCCGCTTAAATACGGTAATGAATAACTGAATCACTTTTTATCTTAAAATCGAGCATATCTTCGCTGCAAAGGTTTTACGTAATACGTTCAAGAAAATAAAAGAGTAAATGTTATTTATATTCTAACCTACTTAGTTAGGAGACTCATGTTTCGCATTAAAATTAGGCACGTCGTGTTAACGCCAATTAAGTAAGATCTAGTAGAATAAAAAAACTTAAATAATAAATATAAAAAATAAACAAAAAGAGTAATACCCAAAAGAATATCTGCTCGGGTACAATAACTCTCAGGAGATGTACACATCGTTCTAACAATAAAAATTACTTGAATAAAAACACAAAAATAAAAACAGTTAAAGAATAGATTCTCGTAGTCATATCAAATACTTTTTTAAAGTGTAGTGTAGTACGCCGACCAAGTATACATTTAGTTATATAAAAATATTACATTATATAAAAAATATTTCTTTTCGTTTTCATTTCATATATACAGTGATACTTCGTTCATCGACATAAGTAACACAATTTTATTTTAGCCTGCATTCCTTACATTATCTCTTCATTATCGAAAGCAAAGAATTTGTTCACATTTATATCCATTATTACTTTCTGTTTCCTTCGGCAGGATCTCAATACCTCTTTGTCCGCGTGAGACCGTTAAGAACGTGTACATAGTTTTTCAAAAGTTTTTTATGTACTATGTATCCATCCGTCTACCTAAATATATATATGTAAATATA
>JBCFXI010001359.1:0-58821 GCA_038496175.1 Ampulex compressa | reverse complement strand
TATATATACTCTTACAAGTAGAATATTTCCAAAAATATTCTTAGATAGAACCTCGAACCATATATGCATATATATATACATACACCCTTACAAATAGAATATTTCCAAAAACACAAGCTCAACCCAACTTTATCTCGCGCGATCCCAAGCAGTAGCGCCCAAACTTAAGCCCCGCTCTGCCAACTTTTAAATTCCTCCCCAATATCCTCAGCACCCCCCCCCTCCTCTTTCCCTCTCCCCTCCTGCATCCGCAAGCGGAAGGAAAAAAAAGAAAAAACCCCAAAAACCAGAGAGGCAAGCTGCGCTAATCAAAGAGGCCTATCGACTTTGATTTCCCCAAAGTCTCGGTTAGCGCTCCAACGGATCGCTCCTCCGGAGCTGCGCGCAAATAATTCCGGGGCCTCTCCTGAAAAGAGCCGAACCCGCCTCGAGGCTGAAAGTGCCGGTGTAAATTACCAGAGCCACGATGGGGGGCGAAGAGAGAGGGGAGGCGCACGCAGCAGCGGCGAGTACGCTTCAAAATATAACCGAGTGTCGTGGCTGGCGGCCGGAGTAGGGTGCGAACAATGGGGCTGCAGGGGCGGAGGGGGAGGAGCAGAGGGCGATGTAAAATCGGCGGGCGGCCAGGGCATTCTCGGATGCCACCCACGAAGAAGCGGCACAATACATCAAAAGTTCCGCATTAATTGTTCTTAAGTTACCAGCGATAAATTCATTATGCGCCAAGCCGGGTAGGGGGGGTAATGGTGTTATCGTGTTTTCGCCCCCGTGGCCTCGACAGTGCCCGGCCTTTCGGCCGTTTTGTCCCTCAGCCGCGGCTTCCGCATCGGGGCGGACCCTGATTTTTCCTCTCCCCCGGCTGCCATTCACGGGCGCATTTATCGCGGACGCCGTCGTATCTCGCGGAGGCTCGCCTTAAGGGGGAAATTCAATTCGCTCTATTTATTCGCACTCGGTCGGAGGGCGGAGGGAGGAGCTCGCCTGGAAAGAAGGTTGGCGAAGGTTGGGGGAAAAGGAAGTTCTGGAAAGGCTCTCGCCCACTGGACGTCCGCGGTGTTTCGAGCTATTAGCGGAGGTGACGCTAAGGAACTTTGGGGCGAAAGGGGGAATAAATGGGGGGAGAAAGGGGGATACGCGATGCAGGGATGTTTGTTGCGGTGGATACTCGTTGAGGCGCCGCTTCGCGATTTGCGCGTTGGTTATATAAATCGATGGAGGAGCGAAGGAGATCGAAGGAGCGTCGAAGTGTGGTCGAAGCTCGCGGATGGGTCGATGGAGAGATGTGAGTGCATTGGCGCTCGAGGATGAGCTTTGTTGGGCGCAAAGAGTATCTTAAAGAGCGGGGAATTATTGCATGGAAACGGACTTCCTGTGTGAAGTGTGTCTTCTTGAGTGAAATCGTTCTTCTTCTTTTTTATACTTTTGTTTTTCTTTGTACAATTTTCGTATAATTCTTCTTATCATTTTTTTCTGAATTTATTGTATTTTCTTTATGGAATTCGTTTTTCTTTTTGGTTAGTTTTGAAGATTGGTAGGGTTGTGTTTTGAGATTGTTTGAGGTGTACAGCGTGCGTGTCGCGTGGAAAGAACCGAGGGTGATATTATGGTTACGATATAATTTCTACGCCTCGTCGTTAACCCTAGATTACAGTACTCCACTGCAAATTACGTTATTACGAAGCTTTCATAATATTCAATACTCAAAGTAAGCCGTGTTTAACTTTAAGAAACATTTTTATGAATCCCTCGAAACAGAAGCGGCCAGTCATTTCTTTTAAAAATTCTATAACTTTGGGATCGAGCACTTTCTGAAAATTTCCACGATTCCTATACACTGTATATCTCAATACATTGATCCATCGACACTTTTTCCTTCACCCCCCTTTTCTTTCGAAAAAAAAAATGATTCACAAGATCAGACTGCACAACAAAGTAAAATATCCACATTCCAAATAAATCTGAATCGCGCGATCCTCAATTCCACGACACCGTCCTCATCCAACCTCAATACAACCTCGAGAATCCTCGGACACAAACGCCCAGATCAAAAGCCCCGATCCTCCATCCCCGACTTTCAGGCAGCTCATTGAAATATACTCCGTGCCGAATAATTCTCGAGCCACTCGGAATGCCCTTTACGTTCCTTCCCCGAATATTTTCCCCGGATATCGAGGCGGAGCGCCGCGACGGCACTTTCCAAGGGTCAGAAAGCGTCTTAGCGGCTGGCAGGGCCATTGGCAGCTCCCACCTCGCCACGGAATTCTTGGCCCTTTTATGCGCCGTGGGCACGTGCGTCTCACATGTTTCTCAGGGGGAAAACGTGAGCTGCGACACTTGATGATAAAGCGCACACGGATCACGGATCAGAGGGCTCCCAGGGTCGATCGACGGGTACAGGTGGTGTAGATATAACCTCCGCATATGGGGCGTGGAAGCGTTAGGCGTGAAATGGAATCAAGTGGTACGAGGTCGAAAGTGGTCGGACCGACACGAACGACAAGCAAACCGCTCGCCCCGTCGTAAGCGTTAACGTCGCCGACGTGGCGCTCGGTGGCCAGGGATAAAGCGCTGGTGTGTGTACATACGAGCCTTCCAGACCCGATCGGTAACGAAATGGACTCCCGGACGTTTAAATATTACATAGGGCCTTCCCTCCTCGGTCGCGCGGCCAAAAGTTCGGGGGCCAGCCAGTGGCGCTCAGTTGGGACTATTTCCGTGAAGTTTCTCAGGGAAATGGCGGGGGGGGAGGGGGGATCGTCTTTTTATTGGGGCGGCCGGAGGAAGTTGGATGCTGGCTATCGACTTGCTCGGCTATTTTTAAGTCCCTGTTTTTTGTACAGTGAAAAGAGTTTTTCGTTGTGTGGAGGGAAAGAGCGAGATATTGTGGGGAGGGAGAGTTTTGAGAATGGGACCGAGTTACTTTGCGACGATTCGGGGGGGGGGGAGTTTCTAAGAATGCGAGCGTGGAAAGTTTATCTCCGAGGCTCGGATGTCGATGGCACGTGTCAGGAGCGTGGGAATGCGTGTGGTTTTGTGTGTGGCGCGTGTCTTGAGTGTGTGGAGTGTTCGAAGGGCCGGAGAGGGATGAGGAATCGGTGAGAGGAGTTGAATATTGAGAGTCGAGGATAGAGGCTCGTGTGTAGAGAGTCGTATGTTGAAAGTCGTATCGAGAAAATCGATGAAGGACATCGAAAACTTCCAAGTGTTCAATAATCATACACTGAGGAAGCATTGATCATTCGACTCCACGTATCCTTATTCGTATCCTTATTTTTTTACTTAAATAAACCAAATCCCACAATATGTAAAATCAAACACTGACATTTACTTGATAAAAAAAAAAAAAGATAAATACATACATATATAGAAATGGCTGAAATCTCATAAATTTCGCAAATTTTGTAATTTCCTTACTTTTAAACGAATCCCCAAAATAAATTCCGAATCCACGCCACTTCACGACACTGCATATCGACCAACTTTAATTATAAAAACCGACACTTCGTCCTGCCAAACCTACATTTATACCTTTATCCGGTCGCTCCAAGAGGAACATAGAAAGAACCTAAACGAAACTCGCATCGTGGAGAATAATAAGACTCCGCAAGTGTAAAGCAAAGATGCTGCGCAAGAAAACCGAGCCAATATAGCCGAAACATGGGCGACAAGAGGAGTTTCGTTTCCCCAACTTCAAGGATACTCTGTTCCAGCCTGGCGAAGGTTATAAAATTAATTGGAGGATATTCACAAAGGGGCGTCCTGCAACTTTAAACCGCCTTAGCGTGGGCCATAAAAAATATCCGGCTCAAAGCGAATGTCATATGAGAAGCGTGGAGGGGGAAGGAGGCGAATGGGATAATCTCGCGATTCGAAAAACATTCCGCAGAAGCGCGCCCCGGCCTTTCGCTATTTGCGCTCTTGGATATTAATGTTCCAAGGAGAGCTAAAGCCCTCCCCTGCAAAATCAAAGTCGCTTCCGCGGGAGGAAGTTGGGCCAACGTTCGAGACACGCTAAGTGCGCCATGAACGAGGCAGACGATGGGTCTGAATACCGATGGGTTACGACACGGGCCTCGTAAATGTCCGCAGGAGCCTCTATACGTCGTCGGATAAAACCAGTCGGTGGGTTCATGATGGCTTGGATGCTTCGAAAAAGTCTTTAACGCTACCAGCCACTTTCTAAATACACCTAGGACACAAAATACATTTTTTAAAAAAAGAAGGGGCAAAGAGAAATTGGAATAAATCGATAGAACGATCTAAGTACCGCACGAAAAGCATGGAGAATCTCAAAAAATGCGTCGAAAGAAAAAGGGGACTGAGAAGAGACGTCGATAGATATATAGAATGATTTATACTCATGAAGCTCATGGTATAATCGTGTAAAGTCTCAAACAATGCCCTCTTACAAAGAAGAGAAGAGAAGAGAAGATACAACCTACCGTCCATTTTCAACTCTTCCATAGTTTTGTGTTAAGGTATAAATTCTAAAGCGCTGCGCCACTGTACGCTAATCTGATACATTTTCCAGTATCAATTAGCAGAGAATAATAACAATCCACTCCGAAATAACTCGCTACTGCTAAAAAATGTACAGAGCAATCATGCAGGAAAACAATTTCACTCGAACAGAAGAGATGTGAAATCATCGAGCAGTACTACAGGAGTAAAGAAAAACTAAACATCCCTCCTTTAAGCTATTGCTTCCTTTCTTTCATCGTTGCTTTTATAGACACTCGAGTGCATCTTATCCTCCTACGGTCACCAGAGCTTCCGGAATATAAATTGTTCTATAATCAATTTTTTGTTCATTCTTCGAAACCAAGAAGTCGCTTCTCCCAAGGACGAGATTCATCCTGGGCTGCTTTTAACCAGTAGGATACGAGGAAACGAAGTAACTTATGGCGGCGGTTAACGAGGCGAAGAACAAGAAGGGAATGCAAAGAGAGCTGAAGGGCGGAAGGAAATCAGGGCGGCAGGGCGGTCAAGATTTCTGTGCCCATGCCCAGGATGGCCCATGAATAATTTTCGCTGGGGGAAAATAATTTAGGAGTCTGGAGCTCGAGGCTTCGTGACTCTTCCTCGGGCATATCCGGTTTTGTCCTCGTACTTCCGGGACAACGGAGGGCCAGGAAGGCTGCGGCTCGTGGAAGGCGCGGCTCCAATTACGAGGCAAAAGTCACGGCCGAGGACGATGCGGGTTGTCGCAAGAGCTTCGTTAAAATTCACGATTAAAGTTGTAATTTTTAATGATTTATCCGCTGGAACTAGTACGGCCCCGAAATTCTTCGCAGAGACGTTGTCATTCGCCGCGAATGCGTCGGTCCTCGTCTTTGATTCCAGAATCACCAACCGCTCTAAAGCATGTATAGATAGGGGATATATGGGGTGTCTCAAAATTCACGCGAGATTTGGAAATTTCAAGAAAATAGTGTGTATATGCTAGCAAAGCCGTGGGGGCTATTTATCCGATATGCTATTTCATATATAATACTATACTGACTTTATGGATCGATAAAAAATGTATAGTTTTTAATTATAAACTCTTTTTTTATCGAAATTACTTCTTGCGTGAATTTTAGGACAGCCTGCTTAGGTGAAATTGAAGAAGAGGATAAAGAGGAAATATCAATAGATTAGTAAAAAAAAGAAAAAGAGGATGAAGAAGAAATATCAGCAGATCAGTACGATGTTCTACATGCTGCGATAAAATTATAAATATTGTAATATAGGAGAATATACGTCGCAAAGCATACGCAATTTAAGTGATTTTTACTGTTATTTTCATTAACGAGTGGAAGAGAAAGCGTGCGACAAAAATATCATCGATCATTCCTGAATTCGTTTCGGCACTCCGACAGTTTACACGAGTCTTAGACAAAACGGAGGTGTAGGAGCGTTTATCGTAAAGCCGGCCAAAGTCCTGGCAGCCGAAAATATTCATGGAGCCGAGATAAACCGATTACAAGCGGGATTATAGACTTTTTTAACGCGGCTCAACGGTTTACGCGTAAAAAGGCATCCGCAAATCCGCAGCGTCAAACCTGACTGGTGTACGATACACCACCCACGCGAGCGAATTTAAAAGGTCTCTTACAGAACAAAGTGCGCCACTCCCAAAGCGCAAAGTAAAACACAACGCGCCACAAAATAACCAACCACGCTCAAAACGCACAGCGTCAAATATACTCCTCTCTGAAGCTCCCTTCGTCGCTCACGGAGCTCAAATTCGTGGCGCAAAGTACATTAGAATATTTCCAGTTACCTTGCCAAAGCGCAAAGTAAGATACAACGCGCCACAAAATAACCAACCACGCTCAAAGCGCACAGTATGAAATATACTCCCCTCAGAAGCTCCCTTCGTCGCTTACAATGCTCAAATTCGTGGTGCAAAGTACATTAGAATATTTCCAGGTTACTTTATAACAGCGCAAAGTAAAATACATCGCGCCACTAAATAACCAACCACGCTCAAAGCGCACAGTATCAAATATACTCGCCTCAGGAGCTCCCTTCATCGCTCACGGAGCTCAAGTTCGTGGCGCAAGGTAAATTCGAATACTCCCAGTCACTTTACTTTCATTCCTCGCACGATATTAAAAAGCAATTACAAAATAATCGCCGGGTAAGAAGGACGACACCGGCACCGAGTAAGCTCTTTTTAATCGTCCGTCCCGGCCGCGATCACGCGAAAGGAGAGCGCAGGGCCGTGCGCGATTTTCCCGCCAGCCTCGGCCAAGCAGAATCTCCAGGCGGTTTCGACTTTTTGCCCCGTGCCTACAGAACATGGCCGCGTGTAACAAGCCGTGCCTGCCTCGATGTCCGCTCCAACGTTTACACGGCACGAAACGTAGGATTACAAATGGGACCGGCGGCGATCCGCCGCGGGCACGAATCCTCGAAAGCTCCCTGAAATATATCGGAGACACGATAATAATTGAATGCGCCCACGCTCCCCTCCCCTTCCCCCCCTCCCCCCTCCTCCACGATCAACTCCGCGCAACATCCCGTATTGCGGCAAGATTTTCTGGTAATCCCCGAGCCGTGTTTAGTTAAATCCCATTCGGAATTTTAATGGAGCGGCTTCCATTAAATTTTTCCCCCTGCCGCTGGCGCGCGGCCGATGGTCATCAATAAAATCTCCATTATTAGCGATTCGAACGGCTTAATCGGCGAACCGCGCCGATTTCGGGGGATTTCGAAATGTGCAGGTGCATAAAGCGCGAGCCGGGGGGGAGGCCCATAACGGGCCGAGTCATCCGGATTAATGTCTCGGATTGTGTTGACTTTGGATACTGCCGGCACGTCTCGCTGCACTTTCAATAACGTCATGCCGGCTGTTTACCCTCGATCTTCCTGTGTGCGCATCTTCTTGAACCGGACAATAATAACGGTTCCTCGAGCGGTACTTCGTTCCTCGAAGGATCCTTCGGACGAGAGTGATTTAAAGCGCGCGGCCGAGGGACGTGTGGAATTTGTGAATACCAGTGTCCTATGGTCTAGAACCGTGCTTGATCGACCGAATCGATATATGATAATTGAATAGTTATGATGATTATAGTAATACTTATAACAGAAATATTAGACGTCTGTATTATAGAATTCCTGTTTTCTTCTTTTTAATCTTTTTAAGGCGTTCGTAGATTTTTTCCTATCTCGATAAAGGTCTGCACCAAAAATCAAAATTTTGATTATTATATATAACACTAGAGTGTTTTACACAAAAAATCCCGTCCAAACTCTCGATCAAGATTCGATCCAACAATGGATCCTCTAAAGAAATCGGTAGACGAGCTCCTAAAAGTATCGAGTATCTCATCGAATTTCTTCCAAAGCACCGGAAGTCTCTCTAAACAACCGAAGCACCCTTCCGAGCTTCCCATTAAATCACACGAATATCCGATAGAATTTCCACGTAGACGAGCACCTGAACAGCGAGGCTGGATGAACATTCGTTTGGGGGCTTAAAAATTTCGGCCGGTCCCGCGATTCCTCGGTGTTTCGAAGATGCAAATCGCGGGGCGGACGGTTGATTTTTAGTGACGTGCGAGAAGGGGCTGGGCGAAAAAGAGAGGGGGGAAGGGGGGGCTCGCTCTGCACACGGAGCTGACGTCGCGCGAACAACAAAGAACCGGTGGCGCGTAGTGGTGCTTCGTTATTGTTTCATGCAGCAAAATATCGCATTCTATTTACGCCCGTCTGGCGGCCCCATCGAAAATTCAGGAGGCCTCGGATTATACGTATACACGGCCAACGCGTCACGTCATCCATCTTACATCCCTCGCGCGGCGCTCTCCGGAATGATGCATACGTATCCACAAAGGAGAGCCGCCTGGAAATATAACTCGTGACAAAATTACGGCGCGAAGGGGACACGAAACGAGGAGACTTCGCCGTACCATTCGCGATAACGGGGATTTTTCATTGTCTGCCCAAGCTCGGCGCGCTCTACTGGAGGCGTGCCTCGATGATCGTCCAGGAGAGAGATTCTGAGAGAGCCCTGGAAAGATGCGAGGAGCCGAGAGTCTCGCTTTAAATCCTGGCTCTTTTTTATTATTCTCAGCGCGGTGTATCGAAATTGATCGACTATTAAAAATAAGAGTCGTATACCTGCATTTAGGAGCAGGATATTCGTGGAAGAAAATATGTAATGCTGGTACTATCGATGCAATTAGAATGATTCATATGCAATTCCTACTCGCCAGATAGAGCAAGTGTATTCCCATTATCCTCGTTCATATTCATACCTGTATTCGACTTCATTCTCACCCCTTGCACACACCGTATCGTCCTTCTTTACGAACAATGCGTTGCGCGACATCAAGGAGCGATAATTATGAGCGAAGAGTGGATAGCGGGAAGCACTTTAACGCTTTGAAATCCCGGAGCCGCTTCTATTTTCCCTCGGTTCGACGGCTGGAGGCCGCGACAAAGGGAGCAGCGTCAATGCAACAAATCGCGAAAGTGGCATCGAGACGGGCCGCGCGGATACAAAAGTTCCCGAAGGAAGCCGGCTATTTATCAGGCGGAAGTGGCGCGGCCAATTTGAAAACAGGAGGAAAGTGTGCCCCGGGGTTGCTTAAAGTTTCGAGAAGTTCGCGGATTCACCTCATAATTCAAAAGGTGGGCTCCTATAGTCGCGGTTATATTTTCAGTGAGCACTAAACCGGCTTGAATATAAATTTCTGAAGGGCCAGAGATTCGAGGAGGGATCGAATCGCCGAAGGGCCGGGCCACGGAATCTTCGGCTTACTCGCGAGTACTTTAAAAGTTACGCTGGATTAGGGAAACGATGTTAAGCATTCCGGGAGGAGATCGCCGCGTTGAAGGCGTCGATCTTCGATAAAATTCCTCGCGCGAGCGAATTTAACGAGCCACGATCGCGTTGACAACCAAGGAATAGCGGTGATTAATGTCATTGGAGGGCTTTTGGGTTGAAACTGCAGTACTGCCTGGACCATCGTGCCTTTAGAGTGCATCGTACAGGTTAACACGTTCCGCTTGAATTTTCCATTCAAACCTATCAGAATAGAAAAAGATAAAAGAATGATAGGAAATTGAAAATTTTCCTTGCAAAGTGAAAAATTATTTTAATTTTCATTGCAAATTGAACGATTAAAAGGAAATCATTTCTAATTGATTACAAAAATCGTAAGAAATACGTTGAAAGCGCATTGTAATGGCGTGGCGAAATATACCAGGTATGGTTTAAATGAAAATCGAAAATAAGTCCGAAAATAATGAAAAATCGATCCGGCGCGGAACGTGTTGAGAACTAATGTAACTTATTTAGTGGTTGCCGGATATAACCGGCGCCCAGCCAATGAAGCGTGTATAGTGGATGCCAGATATAACCAGCATTAGTAGCGATCGAAACGTTACAAGTTTTATTAATTTTATCCTCCGCGGATGCTTGTCAATTCTTTCTATACACATAAGTACGTAGTGAAATGGTTTCTTAAAAACAAATTCGAGAGAGAGTGGATAAATGTTTTCTCATCGAAAAGCCGCGGCGTTTGAGATCAAAAAGTTCGCCGAGATATTTGAATCTGAGACGCAAAGCAACGTACGCTGGCTTTTTTCGTCCGACTGCGCTCGCAGATTGCGAAAATGGTGTTTCAAAAGAAACAGCGTATAAATAATGTACGCGGGCATAAACCACAGGAGGGATGAAATGGCGGGATTTGATCAAAAAGTCGTTCAGCACGTTATCTCGTGCTGTCAACGCATGTTTCAGCGAGAAATATGAGGGAAAGCCGTCTGCTATCGTTTGCTCCCGCTAACGGGACCTGTAATTATGTTTACAATTCGCGGAGAATAAACCGTTCGTTATTAATGGGGGTTAAACGAGTGGCGGTTCTTGTCGTCGGTCACGACAACCTCGTTGGATGTTTGCCCCCTGAAGGAAAAATATTTGAGGCTTGCCATTTCGGGAACGTTGCTCTTTTTTTTCTTTTCATCCTGTTTTAACCTTTCGAAAATTAATCAATAGCGCGCCACTACCGTGAGCACCGTTGAGCGATTTTTACGATTGGTATTCATCGTGCCGCTCCTGGATTTCACGAAGTTTGGGCCGTGTTTTTTTTAAATGCCTCTATAAGGAATTTACTCTCGCAAACGTGGCAAGATTTATTCAAAATTTGCGCCCGGATGTTCGGTAGTTTTTGTTGACCCGCGACCTCTGCGGACAAATCGCCACGCGACCTTGCGTTTTTAATGCTAGAAAAACACTGTCGCTGACTGAGTGGACGGATGATTATTTAATTTCGATTAAGATCCGGGGACGAAGGTCAAGCTCTCTTGTAGAAATAAGGAGGAGATAAGTCGGGACGAAATTCGAAGTCGGCCATTAAGCGTCTTAACGATAATTGTCATACGCGGTTTACGATATCGGTAAAAGCCTTTGGTAATACCATTAAGTCCTCGTGATTCACGGAGATTGTTTTCCTGTCGAACCGCGCCATTTATACTGGGTGGCGCTTCCATGAACAGCCTCGATTTTTGGCCCACTTTCTGTACCAAATGGAAGAGGGTAAACGGGAGTTTGACATTTTTAAACCGACTACAACGTTACAACCCTTTTTCAGCGCTATATAAAGCAACGAAAAAGATTAAAAACATCCTTTAAATTCTGCACCGTTTGAACTTTTAAAAGTGCAGTTTCTCGTTACGGAGGAAGTTGCCTAAGAACGTAAACAGCATAACAAACTTTACCGCCCGTTACCCGGCTTCTAATATAATATTTAATTTCTTGCGCTCTAGATTATTAATTAAAAATTACAACGGTTACCTCAAAGGATCAGTCGGGCGCTGTCTATAAAAAGGTACTCGATACTGGTCTCCTTATTCGTATTTTTCCTTTCATCTCGATTTGATTAATTTCTATTTATACTTCAGCAGAGTATATTTCTTGAAGTCAGCTTGAAAAACACGTGCATCGTTGGCACGGTCCAGCTTCTATAATGCGTTCCAAAGTTCACGCAAGAAGTTATTTTTTATAAAAAAAAAAACACAGGTTTATAATTTAAAATTGTAAACTTTTTATCGATACATCAAATATACGATATAGGGTTATATATGGAATTGTATATCGAGTAAATAAGCTTCAGGATTATGCCGACACACGCGCGCCCTTTCGTCGAAATTTTCCGATCTCGCCTGAATTTTGAGACACCCCATATAAGCGTGAATGCAGAAGGGAGGAAAGTCTTCGACGAGCGTGGATGCTAATTAAAGTCGCAAAGCACTCAGAGCCGGCGCCGGGCCATTCTTCTCGATGGAGAGAAGATCGTTCACTGTCTATTAAGTAGTTTTCGTATGTCTCGTAATTCGATTAAACCCACTTAACCAACTTATCTCCTCCTGAACGCGCCCTCTCCGGATTAGAGTGTAACCCGGCCTGGTTGAAGTGCTTCGAAAGAAAAGTGGGTATTAATCGTTCGGCTCCAGGCTCAGGAGGGACACGAGTAATTAAATATAAAGAATCGATCCTCCTCCAAACTCCATTCTTCTCCCTCGCCAGCGCCAAAATATCCGAGGCAAGAAGATATCGATATCACTGACTTTACAAATGCAAGAACCAAAGTGCCTAAAGCAATTAGTATCGATATTTCTAACGATCTCGCGGCTCGGAGGTAACCAAGAGTACTGAAGCAAATACTTCGATGAGGACGACTCGATCGATTTACTCGGCTCTAATTTACTGGGGCTCCACGTTAACCAAACCATATTTACGATAGCTACGATATTTGGAAAATAAAAATCGTTTGAGGGAATACGAAGGAACTTGATATAAGAAGTACCTTCACTCGCGTGGCGTAATTTCGAAAATTCGATCGAGAAGTAAGGGAGTATCGCGGAATTGTTTTTGGCCTGAGCCCCTCGAGCGTCGACACAATAGCGGAATATTATTCGATCGAACGGAGAAGGAGAAATTCCGCGGGGGAAGGAAACAATAGGTGTTTCGACAACGGCAAGAGCCGCGTTAATCGACTATAATTTTCATACGACCGATAACATTTGCATGTTGAATGAGCAGAGGGGCCAAAAGCCGCGGCCGTAAGAAACATCCGCCGATAGTCACGTTTTAATTATTCATAAAGTTATGCCCCGAGTCTGGTTAACCGCGAGCAATAAGAAGGGCCGTGCGAAAAATCTCATTAGCGCAGGGAAGAAGCGCGCGGACGGCTGTCGTTAAAAAACGTTCTCTAGGACTGACGAATTACGAGGGACGCGGAAAACTGCGAAGGGAGAAGTTTTGGCGACTTGGCGGATGGGAATCCTCGAAAGATCAGGGACAGGCGCGCTATTGCTCTGCACCGTGTGCTAATCACTTGTCTTTCGCGAGAAGCAGAATGTATGATAAGGTCAACATAAGCGTACGATGCGTATTCTTATGTCTGATTATTACGAGTGAAGAAGCAGGTCTACTTTACGGTTGAACCAGAAACATAGGAATCCTTCTACAAATTCTGAATAAGCTTACGTACGTGGTATAAGCATTTAGTAAATATATAGAGGGTGTCTAAAAATTGAGGCAAGGCTTGAAAATTTCAACAAAAAATCGCGCGTGTGCGAGCAAAACCGTGGAGGTCAGTTACGCGATATGCTATTCCACGCGTAACTGTATACTTCATGAATCGATCAAAAATTTACCATTTTTATTCCATACCTGTATTTTCTATTAAAATGACTTCTAGCGTGAATTTTAGGACCGTGAGAAATCATATTTGGACAATTGGACGGGCTTGAATCACCGATCAAAGGATCAATTCTCCAAACATCAAACGATCAAACCTCGATTCGAACATTAATTTCACAAATCTCGCCTGGCAATTGCGCGTCACGCTTTTCGTCTGACAATTTTTTTTTCCTTTTTTTTTTTGCCCGGCGGTGTACTTTTTCGAAAGCTCCCCAGGAGCTCTTCTCGCACTTGGAGGGGGGGGATAAAAAAACTCGACCGAGGGAACGCGCTCGCACATACACTCACCTTTTTCTCCATTCGTTGCTTTACCAGAGGCAAGCATTTTTAGCAAGTCAAAACCGCGTCCAATTATTCACGGGCCTGGAATCCCGGCTTACTACTTTACATCGCGTTTGATGTAAAATAATATGCGCCACGGTAATGGAGCCGACGTGACGAGCGACGAGGGGCGCCGGAAATCGGTTGTTGTTTCTTCCCGCAACAGTTGTGAAATGTTGGGAGCACGAAAAATGCGAGTTGGTCTGAAAACGGGGCCGCGCGAGAAAAAAAGGAAGGCGACGATGGAGGAAAAAGGGGGGGAGATACATTAAGGAGTGCATTAATTCACTTATATCCCTGGACGATACGGAGGTGCATACGCGTTAGGAACCGAGCGCAGAAAACCTCAGCTATTCATAAACTTCGACGCAGGTGACGCAGCTGCATCGCACCATCGCTTGGAATCGGAATAAAAATCATTCTGGCCTATTGATGCTTTTCTGATTTTTAAATACTTTACGCAAGTAAAGTATTTTTGAAAACTCTAAGTATCTTAACAGTAGGCTTAGCTCTCTACAGTAGAAAACGATTAATCAAAGTACGATCGTTAAAGTATTCTCATACAATATTCCCTTAACTTTACTATCCAGAATTCATTATTCTTTCCCAATTTTCTAACATTATATAAGATGCACAGAAACGAAGCGATAAACCGCAAAGTGCATCAGATATATCCATGGAATACGCGACTCGCACATTCAGAAAGTCAAGATCGATTCAAAAGCTCGATGTACTTCGAGCAAATCGTCTATACTATACAAATATAGAAATACTATAGAATACCATACAATATACTGTACAATACAATACACTATACTATACAATATACAAAGACTACACAGAGATCCATTGGCTGGAATAACAAGGGCAATCATCGAGCGCAGAAGTCAATCGTCTTCAAAGAGGCGAACGATCGCGATTCGCGTCCTCGCAAAAATCGAGCCGCGCTTCTTATAAATCAGCCGCCCTAAGTCCCGCGTGTCTCCTGACCCTGAATTATTTCCACTCGCGGAAGAAGCGGAATAAGAGGTTGAGGAGCGAGCGTGGAAACAGGAATACGAGGATCCGAGCGGCACGAAAGCCGGCGGTTTGCGCGCAAATTGGATGTTATCTCCAGGCAGCTGGGGACAGAAAGGCTCGCGTACACCTACACGAGGACATCCCGAAGCGAGGCGCGCGTCGATGCGACGCTTACAGGCGCTGGACGAGAACTTTACCGATCGGCTGCGCCAAAGTCCAACGGAGGATTTTAACCTTGTCTCTCTTCCTGGCCTCTCTTCTTCCTCCTCCTCCTCCTCCTCCTTCCTCCTGTCCATTTCCTGCCAGCCCTCCCACCTGGATAACGTATCCGGACCTTCCTTTCCGCGGCAGCTCACTTTTGCGGATGGTTAGAATCGACTCTAAGTTCCGATTCGTATCGACCCAGGCGCGAATCGTCGCAACAAGTTTTTTCCAAGTTGAAGCCTTGGCTGATATGGTTCTACAGAATATGGACGATCCGTGAAGGTAAGGCTTTCGACGTACCAGATTTCTCGAGGATTACGAGATGATATTTTAAATAGGTTTTGTGATAATCCATGGTTCCTCGTTGGATGGTGATTATTGGGCGCCCTCAGAAGTGTCTTTTGCTATCTGCACGCAATCGCTTTATCTGAGAATGATTCTAGAAACACGAAACCTAATTGGTCAAACACTGGAGTGAAAAAACGTTGTGCGTGTACTATTTCCTCGTAAAACGAAAGAAACTTTTGGTACAACCTGACAATTAAAAAAAATGTTAACTTATTAAAAAAAGGAAAAGCTTTTATGGAGATGCGTGCTGCACTGGGTGCCTCGTACAACAAGTAGCTTACGTTACATTTTTCCATCACTACTATTTTATATACTAATAAGCAAGAAAAAGATAAGTACAGCTCGATCGTTATCAAAATACACGCAGTCTTTTCTTCTCACATAGGCTACTCGGTGTTCCAGAAATTCTAACGAATGCCCAAAGATCTCGAAAGACATGAGGAACATCCAAACCTTGCAATGGAGGGGCCCGTAAGCCACGCTTTCGGCCTGGCGCGCTCTAATGACGCATCATCGCGATTCGGGCCTCGTGTTTAACGCGGCTTGCGAGCCGACAGCAAGACGAATGCGGCTCGAATAATTTCTCAGGGGGCGATTTGTCGGCGGAGAGGGCGGGGGCATAACAAATGCGCGTCCGATGGAAATGAAGGAAAAGCACCGCTCGATTGGCATCGAGACGCAGGCCCCGATGAATGGGACGCCCTGGAGAGGCGTCCATCGAAGTCAGAAGACGAGTGGGTGTGATCCTGGACATGGGCTCCGCTCTGCGGGAACAGAGACGTCCTGAAGGATTTCGATAGACGGCGACGACATCAAAGAGAATTCCACTTACCATTGTACGGCCGTTCGCATTGTACATTTGCGTTCGATAAAGTGCCCCCCTCCTACGCCACTGCGGCTAGCCACCCGTATTATTAGGGCTACCGAAAACTTCCGTCCAACTCTAAGTACGGATCCTACGTCAGGGGATCTGCGTTGCCAGCGCGCTTCTGCGTTTAATCCAACGCTTATTATACTGCATTTAACACGTTGAACACCGGGTAAGCCAGATATGGGTTAGGGCTATGTTTTCGCGCAGGTAACTCGCAAGCGGCTGATCTTCTTCGTCTAATTAGAACGGGATTTTGAATAATTTAGAATAATTGTATTTATAAGACGATTATTAGTCATTATACACAATATAAAGCAACGATAAATTATAAAGCAAAGACACATTCAATATATATTCATAGTAAAGAGAATAATATAATAAAGTATAAAGTATACTATGGCTGGTGTTTTTTGGTTTTGGTATAGATTTTTGAACGATGATTTTGGTGTAAATGCAGTGAGCCTCTATAAAATTATTGAGAAATAAGGCGAAGGGGAACCGTGTAAGTGACAAGGCGTAGGAAAAGATCGGACTATTGGCAACTGGGCTGAGTTTGAATATTATTCATGAAATAGTCTTGGAGAGATTTACATGGCTCGAAATCGGAAGGTCGATGTCCTGACGAAACCGTTGGTTTAATCCTCGTGTTGTCGGCGCAAAATTGCGATTTACGTAGCGCGTGTCGGGCAGATGCAAATAGATCAAACGGATGGACAGAATAATAAACATTTGCTACCTGCTCTGGACTACTCTGCGTTCGAAAGGTCCAGGTTATGAGAGGACTCGCTCGGACTGGACCCGGTGTTTATTCCCCCACGCTGTGATTAATTTGCATAGCCTTATAGTGCGTTAGAATAGCGTAACGTTGTGTAAATTGAAGTATTAAATAATCAGTAGCCTCGACGAAAATTCCCGATCAAACCGAGCGCGAGGGCTGCGTTATTAGTGCGTATGACGTACGCATCGTTTTGATAGCGCAAGCCGCTTAATTAGAATACAATTAGCAGCCGCGTAGGTCGGACTGATTTCTGCCCCCTAGGAAAAACACGGTCGCGTGTAACGAACGAAACGTGCGAGTTGCGCGCCGAGGTGCATAAATTAGAGTAATGGAAATATCCGTATTATCGGATAAAGGCTTGAATTAACAACTAAAACCGCGCGCTAGCTCGATGCATGAATAATATCCGTCCAAGGATTTCTCCGAGAGTCGCGGTGTAATCCCGCGAATTTGACAAAAAGGTAATCTCAGTTAATACCCGGACGCGCAAATAATCAATTTTACATCAACAATGCCGAGTGCAGTGCGAATGGACGTACAAATTTAATACTTTTCTTTTAACCGAATGGTAGAAGGTAATTTCATATGAGAAGTCGCAAAATTCACGCTGGAAGTATTTTGATAAAAAAACGCAGGTTTACGATTAAAAATTCCAAATTTTTGATCGACTCACGGTATATATATTCTATTCGTATTATATACATTTTTTATCTATTCATGGTATATATTCAAGTATACAGTACAGGACTATGTATGGAAGAGCATATCGGCTAAATGGCTTCCACGGCATTACACGCGCGCTCTTTTATTAAAATTTTCGAATTTTGCCCGAACTTTGGAGAAGCCACGATAGAATTTTATACACCTAAATCATTTTTGATACGATCTTGAAGTAAAGCGGCTCAAGAGAAAACCGACTTACCTTTTCTGTTATCCTCAAAGCAAAGGAGCCGTGTAAAAAAACGAAGCTGGGTGTGAGAGCGACCAACAAAGGGGCAACGAGATAAATAAGAACTCCGGTAATTCGTACAGAATAGCCACGAGTGCGAAGCGCGAAAGGGTATGCAGGTGTATCGAGAGACATCGAGATACGTCGAGTGATATCCGGGAGAGCAAAAGGGATTCTCGTTCCCATTGTATTGAGATGCATCGCGCCTCGCCCTTCTGCACAGCCGTACATCCGCTCGGAGAGTTATCGAGATGTTTATCCGTTTATAAAGGCCGCTATCCGAATATTTATTCGCTCGCGAAAGGACCGACGCCCCCTTCCGCGCTGCTTCAACGCCGCGGCGCCGCACCGTATTTATTGCCCCGCCGAGGCCGACGTTCCTTAACGTTTTCTACCTGGCGTCTCCTCTTCCTCGAAACGAACGTGATGCCCGCGATAAAGACATTCCCTGGCGAGGTCGACTGCAAATTCTCGATGATCCCACAATCGGATTTCGTGGACATCATCACGGAAAATAAGCGTCGATTCTTGAACTCGATATGGCTCTTAAGGATCTAAGTTTATTGAGATATACATGATTTGTTATATGGTCTTAGAGAGCACTTGGTTTGCATGTTTTTCTTTTTTATTTAGTCCTCCCTTTGATCTTATAGAGCTGGAAATTCAATCGACCATTCAACTCATTATGTAAGGTATATCTGGTTATATTTGACTGAATAATTTAAGTTCTTTTATTATTTCTGATAATTAACGATTAATGCGCGATTCGAAATTTTTCATTGAATTCATATTAGTCAATTGCAAGAATAAGATTCAAGGACACTGGGGTTATATGTACCATCGCGAGCTCTTCTAACGCGCCTTTGAACTTTCCTCGCGCACATTGATACTTTATTTACAATATCGATTCTGAAATCTTTGCACATTTAAGACACACCTCCTCCTCAACATATACTGTACAAGTAGAAGCGATCTACACTGATCAGACTTCTTCCTTTCACTCAATAAACAAATACATAAGCAATAAATGAACCATTCCCTTATCTGCTTTCGATAAAGCATCGCTCGATTTTTCTTATAATCGAATACTTTGCTCTTTTCTATAAACAAGTAGGAAGCCCACAACCGACACGTGTCCATCGTTCTCGATGGTAATCCCAGGTTCAATGACCGAATGGGAAGAAAACCATAAGCCGTCGTCTCCTGGCGGAAGCTCGCTCGACCGGCAAGTGGACATTTCCGCGCAGAGAACCGAGGGAGGAGGCGTGCGGATGCAAAGGGTGGCGCGGATGCCCGTCGCGAGAATCGACCGTGCAGAATTCTATTTACCTTGGAGTGCCGGCCAGCGTGGAAGAAGTTTATGCGATCTCGTTTGCGTACGCGCACCGAGACATTGTTGCGAGTAAATCGTTTGTATTTTCTCCAGGGGGACACGGACGAGTTCTCGTAAACGACCACCGTCCGTTCTGACCGTATCGAAGACTTCGAGGAACGCTCGCAGGACTTGCGCTACAAATACGCCCCTTTGCATTTCGAATTCGCCCTTTCGCGAATCAAATTCGACCTTTTCGCCGATCACATTCACCCGCTAACATATCGAGTCTCTCCTTTATCCATGAAGCGCCTTCGAAGAGTGAATTTCGTAGGAGGCGTGTTTTGGCTGATTCTTGAAAGATCGACCGCTTGGTTGATGCGATCGATCGTTCTCTTACAACTGTTATCTCCACAGATTTAATCTCCAAGATAGCACAAAATTTAATCTCCAATGTAGCAGTGGGTGAATTGTTATAGATAAACTTGTGTATACAGTATGAGTATATATGTATTACAAGAGAATGGTTGAAGGTTAAAAATAATCGAAACACTGTTCAAGTATTATTACATATACACGATCAAATCTTTACATCGGATACTTTCACACTATTCAAGGACTCGGAAGAACTCCGCGAATTCCAAGTATCCGAGCACTCGAGTAGAATTGAACTCGCTGTACTAAATGGGAAATTGTAAGTGCAAAAGGAATGAATTCCAAGTGCAAAGTCTGTATAGACGTATCCATGCCTTCCAGCGGTAGCTTCGCGTGTCGCGAGAACAGCCAGAGAATAACTGGGGCGTCGATGAGCTTTCTGGAGGGGGGTGGGGGGAGAACATTCCACGAGGCTTTGATGCATCGTCGATTAGAATTCGCCTCGACGATTTCGGTCACGGCCAGGGCGGATTTATATTCGTACCTGGGAAACGGATGGCGGGATTGTCGTGGAGCTGCGCAAATTAAAAGCTCTCAGGAAGAGGTGGAAAGCACAATGGCGCCCCTCCTCCTGGCCTTAACCTTATCCTGATGTATTTCCAAAGGATCGAGGCTCGCCCAAGCTGGCGTGACGAGGCGTTCCCGCGCTAAAGGATAAATGCGGAACGAGCTGGATTCGTAATCGCATCGAGCGCCCATTGGCTCTGGAAGAAGTACGGATGGGCTGCTCGAATCGAGGCCGCGACCTTTCTCGAATTGCACACCGTGACTTACCATGACTTACGCGACATCGTGACTCACCGTTTCGCTGTAACGATCTTCACAAGGTAACCAGCCAAGCTTCGTCAATGGCACCATCGCGAAGGCTGGCGTAATATCATCCATTAACCGCTCTATCGAGTTCTTTGCAAGCAATTTAAACCTTATATCAAATTATTGATCGTTGTACGGGTGATGATGAAAAATTCGCGCTGCTATTAAGACCGTTACGAGAAAATATAGGTTCATTTTACAGCCAGCTGTATATTATTATCAACGAACCCATTATCTCCTTCGACTCTTCTTACTCGCGATTAATAAATTTATATCATTTATATTATTATCTATATCGTACTGTAACTTATCTATATATTCCCTATATAAACTTACATTATTTCCAACGAACCTACTATCCGCTTTAATTCTTCTCATTTGCCATTAATCAATTTAATACGGCCTGGTAACTCTACCTGCTCAGAGCAACCATCCCTTATTAAATCCATACGATCTCGTTTTTTCGGTATTATAAATCCAATTATAAAGAAACGAGGTAACCCTAGTTTTAATTATACACATATAAGCGAACTCTCAAAATCCCGCTGCACGTATGAATAAGCTATTTCCAAAGGAAGCGTACCACAAATAACGAACGCCCGTAGCGTCCTCCTACGACGCGGCGCGCGATGTCGACGATAAAACGATCGAGCCTCGATACGATCCGAGCTTCCAAGCGGCAATTCCTCGACGGGCCATTACGATTCCCTCGATCAGCCTCGATGGACGTACGACCGCAACGATTGCACGGGGGGCATAATAGTAAAACGAAGTGGCTCCCGTCGCTTTGTTTTCGATGCTCGACGATAAGGAAATAAGGCTGGTACCTCCGCGCGAGCAATTCGAACGAGGAACGCGCCGTATCCCTGCGCAATTTTTCTCGTTAACAAGGAATCCACGTCGGAGCCGGGCGATCCTTTAATTTGATTGCGCCGTTAATTGTCGCGGCACAACACCGCTGTATCCCTTTTCCTTCTTCCCTCCTTCCTCTTGGATGGAGGGAGGGGAGAGAGACTTAAGAATCGCGAGACTTCCCCTGCCCCGCGCCACTGACGATTTATATGCAAATACGAATGTAAATTCGGCCTCTCGCGGGCCTGCGTATATTTTGAGAAAAATTAATGCCCCCCCCCCCTTCTCCTTCTATTCCTTCTCGTCCTGCTCTCGTGATTCCTGCGGCGGCGCAGCGATAGCAGGACGTAGCGCGGAAGCAACAACCGCGACGCTTATCGCGAATGCTTGGTGAATGTGAAGTGCCGTTAAACGAACGTTAATTTACAAGCGGGACCTGTCGTCGCTTATCTTTATTGTAGCCCCCGAGAATCGATAAAGTCTCTCGCCCCCGTCGTAACCTGCGTTTTAAGGTGTACGATCGCGGGGTAATAACGAAATGATGAAGGAGGTACCCAAGGCGTATCGGATGAGCGGAGAATATTAAAGGATATTGGAGAATATTTGCACGGAGCTCGAAATCTCGGCTTTAAAGAATCGCGCTTTTCCCTGTGCTGGCACTTTCTCGAAATTCTTCGGGAAGTTCGAGCCGGCGCTATTCGTGCCTCGTTCTACTCTCGTTCCTTTATTTAATCGTCGATGCAAATTGCTTTGGACGAGCTCTCTCATCGCGGATATATCCTTCGAGGTCTGCGCTCTCGCACGGTAAATGGTTTCCTCGTTCATTCCCATCGTAGCCTGAGGTATCGAATTAGGGGGGACAGTAATTTCGTAAATAAAGATTAATCAAGCATGTATTTTCCATTCCGCTCGATGAGCCTCTGCCATCTTCCCGACAACTTCATTAATCCGCGCGAGTAGAACCTCTGATCACCCAAAAACCTGAACCAACCGCGACCTCAAGACCGAAGATACTTTCTCGCGCCAAATCGATATATCTGCATGCCGATTATGCAAGAGCCAGAGCTAATAACACGCGTGTCTTGCGGCTGATAACGCGATGTGGGCCGCCGCTATCCAGGCGCTCCAAGAGGGCGCTGAAAGGCTGGGATGGAAATCAACGATGGCAGATCAAATTAACGCGTCGCGAAAGCGTGTAATTACCCGTTCGCGGAGTTTATCGCCACCCCTCTCCCCCCCCCCCTCGCCCGATTATCCGCGGAAGAATCGACCGCGCTCGAGGCGCCATTGGTACTTTGATTTTATTACCGACCCTCCCCCGCTCGAAAGGATCGTAAAACAATAATGAGCAATCACATAATAGCTCGTCCGCAGGGTCTTCTTACCCGTTGGCCCTATTCATCCGCACTGCTCGACTTCATCCTATTCAATGAACGACCTGGGGGCAGCCCAGGCCCGACTCTTGGCGATATCGCTCGAGAAATTCGCATTAAAGATTATCAAAGATAAAGCGTGGCCCGATCGGGGAATTAAATCAGTTTCCAGCGACAGCGGCGAGTGGCCCACGTTATTTACACCGAGCGGCTCGTTAGAGAATTAAGGAGGTTCGAGATTAATTTAACGCTTTGATCTTGAAAAGCGTAAGCATACATACATACATATATATATACATATATATGCATATATGTATATATGTATGTATGCTGTGACGTATAATTATATCTAGTTTTTGTGGTTAAATCTTGGTGAAAGTCTTCGCGTAGGTTGATGATTTCGTTGCGCAAAGAGTAGTATTATTCTTTCATTTTTCTTTGATCAACCAAGAATAGTATTATTCTTTGCTCAAGGAGACGATCAACCTACAGGAATATGCAGGTATATTGTGTAATCGTGTGATTCTACGTGTAAACGTATTTTCTCATAGGTAAAATCGTTTTTTGTGGTACAATTGCGACCATTTTTGCGATAGCGTTGAAAGTTTTATACGCGTATTCTTGGTAACCGAGTTTTCCCCGAGTTCTTCGTATAGAATTCTAAGGTTACTTAAATTGGTCCGTGCCGTTCGAGGTACAGCTTCAGTTTTCAGTTTATGCAATATAAAGTGGGGGAATTTCCGAAGCGGTAGCGAGCGAGTGACCGTGGAGGAGGAGAGCGCAGTGAAAAAGGTGTCCCTTGTAAACTGCGTACCTATACCGCGAGATCGTAGTCCAGGAACTTTCTCCCTCGGCTTCTCATTATTTTTCTGTTCTCTGCCGCGCACGAAAGAGCTTCTTTCCGTACGCGGTCGTAGTAAAGAGATTAAAGTTGTAGTGCCTGGCAGATTTAATTTCTTTAAATTGGATTCTGAATGAGGATACTCGTGTACGCCACGTTCCGGGCTGTTTTGTACAGTGTGTGTACTTGACTTCTTCAATTCCCGTTTCGCAGAATTCGTCTGAATCGCGCTGATACGCGGACTGTTCGAAATGAATTGCAAATAAATTGCAGCCATTGCAAATAAATTCAATCGTAAATACGATCAAGCTCCGAAAACCTCCGAAAATCCTTTAACTCTCATCTTCTTGGCACCAGCGCGGCTGAATTAATCGCATAAATCATTCACGGTCCATCGTCGATTTGAAGACCATCAATTGCAGAAGATCCCGGAATATCCTGAAGCATTCGAGAAGATCGTAGAACAAAGGAATATGTCGTCTTAACCTCGCTTCAAATTGTTTAATGACAAGTAAATGATTCTTGAGGTCATAGCGAGCATATTCCCACACTTCCTTGCTTTTTGCTTTTAATTCTTTATCTGGTCTTACGAAAATTCGACATTCTTTTAACTACACCGACTATTTTTTTTTCTGTAGGCTAATAATATTTTTTCTATTTCGCTGCGTGGACAATCGTTATAAATAATTACCAAATTCTGAACTGAAAATTAAATTTATAATACAAAACTAATAGACATAAAAGTGGTGAGTTAATTGGAATGACTAAAAATAGTATTGAGAAAAACGGACACCAAACCAACAGTACCTGGTTCCTCAAATTAACCCACCGGGACACATTTTTAACACTTACCTAACCGCGCGCGTGAAAAACTTACTTTAAACCCGGTACATCTACCCATTCAGTGGACTAAGTGTTAATAATTGTCCACACAGCAAAGTGGAGCAAACATTATCACTCCGCAGAAAAAAAATTACTCCAGAATCTCCAAGCACCATAAAACTACAAAAAGAATTAAATACACGTGCAATGATACACTCTCTATGGCCACAATAAACCAGATCATCGAACGCCTTCCAAATCGCGAGTAGTTCTTCGATCGCATTCAAAGACGCGCTGTGGTCAGTAGTGGGACACTTTCGAGGAACAACAAATCCACCCACTCCAGGCGCGGATGACCGGCGAGGCCTCGAATGCTCCCAAAAGTCCCCTCCTTCGATCCGTGGAATCTGTCTTCCGACGCGGCCACGCGCACGGAATATCCATGCGAAATCCCCCTCCCTGTGGAATATGCAGACGTCGAAGTTGACGACAAGCCGGCGGCACAATGCATATTTATATATTTACGTTGGTCGCAGAAAGTACGGAGGGCTTGACCCACTCCCGCGGTATACATATGTATCCCCGGGTACATATGTCCCACGTAACCCAGCATCGCGTATGCGATCAAAACTCCTCCCTGGCGGTACGTAGGTATGTACGTGCGGCAACTGCACCGGCCGCGGATACACGGACGTTTAAGAGCGCTCGATGCACGGGGAAACTTCTTAAATATGCGACTGGCTGCTCCCTCGCCACGAGGATAAACACTGGCTCCTCGGCTTAGGCGGCTAGGTACGCTTTTAGGCGGCCTGGTGCACAGTGCCGGGCTGGAGATTCTAGTATTTTTTCCTCGGGGACTTGTGTCGATCAGTAAACGTACTTTATCAATGTCACTGTGATGTGGCTGAGTTAGCCTTAGTCTGTAGTCTGGTTCTTTACTGTGAGTCTGTACTCTGACTCTGACTCTGACTCTGTATTCTGTACTTTAACTGATTCTGACTCTGACTCTGTATTCTGTACTCTGACTGATTCTGACTCTGACTCTGTATTTTGTACTTTGTACTCTGTACTCTGACTCTGACTGACTCTGACTCTGTATTCTGTACTCTGAGTGACTCTGACTCTGTACTCTGTACTCTGACTGACTCTGACTCTGACTCTGTATTCTGTACTCTGAGTGACTCTAACTCTGTACTCTGTACTCTGACTGACTCTGACTCCGTACTTTGTACTTTGTACTCTGGCTCTGACTCTCACACTGTACTCTGTACTCTACTGCGTAATTCTGAGTCTCTACTCTGTGTACTGTTCTTTATGATTCTCCGTGACTCTCTCTGTTCTCTTCTGAGTCTCGACTTTCTTGTTCAAGGTCTCTACACGCGCCTCCTCTCATTCGTACACATTCGCACTTACATCATCTACGCGCATTCCTTAAAACCACGCGTCAGCCAATACTAAACCACGCCCTCCGTTCCACTCGCTCTTCCATCACCGTCTTATAATATTTACAAGTATAAACTCCCTAAAATATTTATTCATCCTCACGTCGGACTATTTTCACATTTCCACAATAGGGAACATACCGATGAACAAACGCGAAATAATGCAAGAGAGAGTACACGCCCGCGTTTCTTCGTGGGACTTTTAAATATTGATCAGGAGCGCAATTTTACGCGAATCCACGCCTTCGTGCCGACATCCTCGTCCTTGAGATCCCAACCTGGAGTTCCCAGCCCCTTCTAAAGATACAACTTTGGATAAATCACAAGAGATAGATCGCATTAATCGTACGAAAGCCTCATCCGCGCATAGGCCAATGATCCCAAGCTCTCTGGCAATACATTTAGCGCAATGAACAATTTCCACCAACCTGAAATTCAGTCCGACGACTTTAACGAGGGCACTCGACGCTCCGGAGCGGTCTGCGAAAATACGAATAAATCTTCGTCCATTAACTTTCATACCTACGCAAACCGTACGCTCTCGAGTGGAACCACAGTGCGGATATCCATAAAACAACATCTCTCCACAATCTTCCATACGTCCCACCCCCTCGATCCTACACAAGTAACAAAATATCGAGGCCCCTGTATTCATATCACCGCGCGATACTCCAAGTCGATGGCTCGAATTCAACCTCGCGATCTCTTCCTCGAAGGCTCCCCCGTTTGCATTCCAGCGTCCTCCTAACAGGCCGCCCCACTCCTTTCCAGGATCTCGAGTGCCATCGGCGAAATAACGAAAACGAGGATGCCTCGCGTGATAACGAAAGAATGGAAGCCGGGGCCGACGAAAAGCGGGGATAAAACTGGGCGTTAGGAGGCAACTTCCTACGGTATTGTTCCCCTTTAACGAGAGAGCGGCCCGATGTTACACGGGGAGAAGGTCGTGCAGAATTCGTGCGCCGGTTAAAGGCGGCTGCGGTAGACAAAGAGCATCGGTAGTTCATCATGCGTCCTGCTCCAGCACAAAGTACACCGGCGAACAAATCGCATTCCCACCGGTTACACGGCCCCGGAGTTTTTAATTCGGAGCGTTAGGGAGGTCTTCGTTAAATACCGACGTGCTCCAACCAGGGATGGCGAGGGGCAGAGGGGGGCAGGGGGGGCAAAGCACGTCCGCCGGCATTCTGAAAGCACATTATGCGTCACCTGTCTGAAACCCCTATTCCTTTCATTCCCCCCTGAAACCTCGGCTCGGGAAAAAAACATTGTCGCCCAACGAACGTGAAGTCTCCGTGAATGAGGATACAATTCAGCGGTGGATCCGCGGCGGGTTGTTGCGTTTAACTAAAAAAGGAAACAGAGAGAGAGGGGGGGGGGAGGAGAAGAAAAAAAACACGTTTTCTCCGATAAGGGAAAAAAACAGGAGAGAGAACCTGTGGGATACAAGGGGAGGAAGGTATGGCGGAGCAAAAATGTCCAACGCGCCGGCGGTTAATCCTGAAAATGTACAAAATTCAGGAATAATCGATGAAGCCCATAATAGCCGATGGAGAGAGAGAGGGAGAGAGAGAGAGAGAGTTAAATACTGCGTACACCCGGGCAGAAGTTTTGTATACGCGTGTATCCGTACTCGTACTCGCTGGTGTGCCGGTAATCGGCGTATCGAGCTGTTATATTCACGGTTCGTGTACGGCTTTGGTCAAACATTACGCGGCTTATCCATGGTGCGGACGCGTAATATACTTTTCAGTATAACGCGGCTTATCGTCGAATCCGATGATGTCACCCGGGCAAAAGGGGTTTTAATATTTAAAACGCGGGTATTAACGGCCGGCCGAAGTGTCTTTCGAAAATACCCGCCTTCCGTCCGGCGCTTTTTCTCATTATTCGCGGCCGAATATCGTGCGTGGGGTTGGTTACAGGGTAAAGCGATATTGGGATCGTTGGCCCGCTGTTCGGGGCGCGTAATAATCGCGAGTAATGCCAACGGTTCGATAATCGTTTCCTCGATGTTACGATGCTACTGTGCAAAGGGGATAAGTAGTGTATTGGTAAAAGGCACGAAGCGTGCGACACGCGCGCGGAAATTCTCTCTGCTCGTGTTTTTCTTTTTTTTTTTTTTCAAGGATGCGGATTTGCTCAATGGAAGAGGGACCGACGAATGTACGTCAGGTTCATCGATGCGATTCGCGATTGCATTACGCCCACTTGCTTTACACGAAGGCCCCTTTTGCCAGGTCGGCGGTGTATTTTAATCGGGCCTCCGCGAGGGCGATAAATACGGTTTGCGTACGCCGGGCGATAATGCCCGGTACAATCGGCCCACAGTGGGACAACGAGTTATCGAGCTTAAGCCTTCCGCCCTCGGATCTTTCGGATATCATAATGCTTCTATAACATTTATCAGTACGCACCTCCATAATGCGGATAGGAACGATACATCCGCGCTTTTGAAACCGCTCTCACCGCAGGGGCGCATGCCGCAACTCGATCGAACAATCGGCGCCGCCCCCGATGCAAATACGCGAGGAAACCCGTATGATAATAACGATTCGCTGCCGGTGTTAACCGCGAGAGAGGGAGAGAGAGAGAGAAAGATAGAGGGGCGAAGGAGGGGAGAGAGAGAGAGAGAGAGAGATAAAAAACGCCCGGAGGGCGATAAATATCCCATTTAGCGATATGTGGGCTCCATTTTCATCGAATCAGCGCCGTCGAGAATTTATCGTCCCGAAAATCTCGATCTCCACTCGCACGGAATCCCTCCTTTCCCTCTCACCTCCTCCCTCGCCCTTCATTATCACTCTCTCTCCCTCTCTCTCTCTCTCACACATTTTCTCTAATTCTCATCACCCCTCCCTTTCTCGTTCACGCGGTTACTCTCCTGCTTAGTCCCTCGTTAACGCCTCAGCTCACTCTGTCGCCCATTATGTCGCTCACTCTCTCCCACGCCATGTGTCATTCCCTATCTCCCTCGCTCTGTCGCCGAATCTCGCGCTCAGGATATCGTTTACTCTCTCGCTCTCGCTCGTTACATTACACCTCTCACTCACTCCCTCCCACTATCTCACCTCGAGCTGGCCTCCCTCTCGGCCGTTTTTCGGCCCTATGCGGCGCACGATCGGCGTGAAAATAAATCTGGAGCCGACCTTAGGCCATTCCCAGCAGGGCGGGGGCAAAGGCGATGCCGAAGACGAAGAGGTTGCGAGGGCGGCGATTGGGTAATTAGGGCGAAAAAGCTCTGTCGGCTAAGCTTGTGGGGATGAGCGTCGAGAGGGGCAGGAGGGGGGGATAGGTACATGGCGGAGGGCGAGCCCGTACCGGAAGTGAGCGAGGGGAGTACAAATGGCGGAAGGAGAGGAGTAAAGTCGGGGCGGGGACGGGCGCGGATCTTCGCCTCGAATTTCCAAGTGCACACATCGCTAACTAGGTTACGTAACACAATTAGCGCCTCCGCTAATTTCTCAGCGCCGACTAGGCAACCCGGCTAGGATGGTAGTTCACTATTAATGGGCAAATACAAAGCGCCGACTATCTGGGACGTCCCTCGCCCCCCCCCCTTCGCGGCCCAGCCAACCCCTTGTTCTCTCTCGCCGAGATGTACAGCCACCCTCGAACTTTCGTCCGTCGCACGCACACGCGTGCATCGCCTCTCCTGCTGCAGCCGGACTGAATTTACGGAGGAGCGGAGTGACGCCCCCCTCCTCCTCCTCCACCTCCTCCTCATCCTAAAGGCGTAACCGCAATCGCGCTGAGCGCCCTGCGGAGAGGAATCTTTCGATCCGCGTCGCGATATCGGTCCCTGGAAAAATCCTCGAAAGTACTCGGCGCTCTATTTGCGGAAGTGAGGAAAGGAGGATGAAAGGGGGCTTGGGTTTATTGGAGGAGGAGGAGGAGTGGGGAGGGGCAGAGTGTCCGCGCTAATCCGCTCGATCGATCGGCAAATTGGTAACGTCTGATCATCCATGTTATCCATTACGATGCTCGATTATTCACGCGCCCCTTGGCGCCCCCTCCCGTGCCTTACGTATCTATTTTATGGACCATTTGACGTATGGAAATCGCGTAATAATGGCCTTCGCGCCTATGGTCCAGGTATTTGTCTACAGTGGCGCGGAATTCGAGGTGAGTTCTGCGTATCGAGTGCTCGAGAGTATCGTTTTCTGCAAATTGCACAACTTGTGGAGTATTTACTTTGGTGTTTTTTTTCGTTGATGCTGCTGCCGATTATGGATATTGTTATTGGTTATTTCAGGGACGTATACGTCATCTTGTAAGATAGTTGTTTGGCAAAATATCGGTATATGGTTTGAAAGCTACACGGGCCCGTAGAGGGTTCGATATTGTAATACACGTGCTGCTTATAACCGTTCAGAGTGTATATCGAATAGAAACCTAGTATCCTCTGGAGTGAGCGTACTGTCACACTCACGGATGAAACAGCTCTCCTTCCTGTCACTTTTAAATGAGTGCCAAGGAATAAAGTTTCACCCCTTATTCTATAAAGCGTCGGTTTTTAATGAGTACCAAGGATTAAAGTTTCCCCTCCCCCCTTATTCTATAAACTCCCTCGCGTATAATGCATTCGGCACCGCTATGCGCTGCAAAATCGCCAGCCTAATTCTCATAAAAGGGTAGGAGGACGGAAAAAAAAAAAGTGGAAAATACCTGGGGGCGGATTTCGATGCGTCCGAAAAATCGTTTGACGAGGCGCATCGCTGTTCGCGCAAGCAGAATACTAAAAATGCACATATTCGGGGCCAAATCCGGCGTAAAATATAAATCGGTAATGCAGCCGAAAAAACTCGGTCGGCGTCGCGCGATATTTCGCCTCGTCGGACGTGTATGCCACTCTCCCTCCCCCCCTCTCTCTCTCTCTCTCTCTCTTTTTTTTTTATTATTCCCGATAATGGCGCGCGTACGTGCAGACTTCACTTGGAACGTAGTTGCGCAAACAGAGTTTTGCTACCCGTGTAATACGCACGGCGCACAACGCAAACGGTCGAAAAAAATATCCGCCGCGCGAAGGAGCCCCGGGTGAAATTTTTACAGCGTCCAAACGGTCAGAGTAACGCGCCTCGTCCGCGCGCTGCCGTTATTCCATTTACGGCACGAAAATAACGCATAACAGTCCGTGTGCCGTTCCTTCGATTCTGAAACTCGTATAAAATAATACTGATGAAACTGCCGCGGCTGCGCGCGGTTGAATTCTCGGAGGGCGTTCGTGCAGGGCGCAACGTAAACGCGACCAGAGGCCAGAAATTCGAAGGAGCTTAACGTTAAATTAAGCAGCTACTTACTGGATATATTTAGCTGTATTGGGTATATCCTTAAAGGAAAGGGGTATTGAGAAGAGACGTCGATGAATCGATGGAATGGTTTATACTCTAACGTGGAATTATGGAAAGCCTCAAAAAATACCACCTTACGAAATACAGCAATTTTTTTAATAAATGACCGACACGGTTTAGTGTTAAAACAAGATTTTTTCTTTGTGCGGTCAAATATACGTATATGAGACGTTCCAAAATTTGTGCAAGAAGTAATTTTGATAGAAAATACAGGCTTATAATTAAAAATCGTAATTTCATTTATGAAATGTATAGAATTTGATTTATTACCTATGTATTAGTAATTCATAACTTATAGAGTATAGGATTATGCATGGAATAGCGTGTCGAATAAAAAGCCTCCACGCCTTTGCTGGACAAATACGCACTCTTTTCTGGAAATCTCCAAATCCTGCGTAATTTTCGAATACCTGTCCTTTTCCTCCCCTATTACCATCCCCTTACTTTCAGCATAAACGACGTCTCAAAGTACGAGATATTCGCGGAGAAAAATGAATAACTTCGATCGGCCGATACTTCGAAGTACGAGCCCCGAAGTGGTGTAAATGTATTCTTCGATACGAAAGCTGCCGTCGAAGTACGACAAGGTACCGCTATCAATTTACGTGCGCGAAAAACCACACTACACGCTTCATCCCTTTCTCATCCCACAGCAGCGGGATATCCTCCTCTCCCGGAAAACAAAGTCGGGGGAAGTTTGAGACCTCGTCGACACTCGGCAGTAACGTTACACCCTGGCGAAGGGGCCATCGCATGGATCTTCCCTCTCGAAGATCCTGCGGTTCGATCGAGGAGCGAGAATCGCGAGGCGCGCCGGAAAGGTGCATCGAGAATTTCGTCCGAGCGCCCTAATCGCCACTCCGCCACCTCCGGCGTATTTATGCGGACGTGAGTTAAAGTTTAATGCCTGACAAAACGTTTCCGGCTTTATTAGAGACGCGGAGAGTGCGAGAAAGGAAAGAGGGGGAAGAAGAGAGGAAGAGGGAGAGAGAAAAGGGGGGAGAGAGAGAGGGGGAGGCGCGAAAAAAGGGGAACGACGTCGAGCCGGCTTTTAATCGCCGTCGCTGCGCTCCTTTTTTGCGCCGCCAGTGTGCCAGTGTCGGAATCCACTTTAACGGACCTTACTAATTACCCAGCGAGGTGGTCCTCAGCTTGTTTACCTCGACTCTGATTAACCTCCCATGTGCTCCTCGCTTTTGGACTGGTCAAACTGTCCAGCGCGAAGGGCGCAATCACGGCGATGGCCGGAAAATCCGTTTTCCCTCCCCCAAGTTTTGCATAAAGAACAAGGTGGAGGCATCCGTCCTCTCCCGCCTTCCTCCAAATCCTTTTCGGTTTCCTGAGAATCGAGTACCAGGAAAATGACTTTCGAATGGCCGAATCGGGGCGCCGAGGGAGCGCGTGGGAGAAGTGTGGCCCTTAAACGGGAGACGAACCACTTTGGCCGGATTAATAATGCTGCTCGAGGAGGAGTGATAAGTATGAAAACAAAAAGTTCCTCGTAAAAAGTCATCCCCCCCCCCACCACCATAAAAAAGTCTAACCTCTTAGCCGGAGAAGCCGAGTAATTAATTACCAGCTAAATATTGCTACGCCAAACGCGCGGTAAGTAAAGATACGATGATTAAGTTACTAGCGGCAAATATCGCGCTTTGTGGTTTAAATAAAACCCTCGAGTCAATATCGAGACTCCATTATATCGAGCAACGATTATTATCGAGGAAATAAAAGCTGTGGATAAAACGAAGGCGAAATCGAGTTCTTTACTCGTCACAGAATCCAAGAGAAATTTTGCAAGGGGATATTATTATTGAGGGGGATCATGGGATTATTATTGAGATCGGATCAGGCACGTGCACTCTACAGTAATATTCTTAAACACTAGTTCCGGATGACTCACCGATATCCCTGGCCGCTTAAAATTCGTCGCAGGCCTTACCTGAACAAAGCCTAAAGGACCACTTTGGGCATTGCGATCTCGACTCTTCGGTCTGGTCTGTGCACCTTATCTGAGCTAAGAACCGCGTGCATGCAGAAAAGCGCGATAAGGGCAATCCAGCGATTCCAGGGGAGGAAGGGGGGATCCTGTGGGTCGGTGAAAATTATGCGAGCCCTCGTACGATCCTTCTGGCCTCGTCCACGATTTCGAAGGGACGCGCCTGGGGAAAGGTCATGGCGGCTCGAGGAGGGGCCGCGAACCTGCTGCTTGATTTATCTGCTTTTACAAGGGCTTCGAGAATACGATAACTGTCCGGATTAGCAGGAAGTCCGCGGGTTAAACACAAGCATCGATTAATCCTCCTCACAAAAGTTCGCTACTAGAAACAGTCTTGGAAGTCATTTCTTCCCCATCCTCCTCGAAGAACTCGTGGGACACTGAATAAGGCAAAAAGGAGTCCCGAGGATCCAGCTAATAGCGGCCAGCTAAGAATTTATCCTCGTTAACTTCGTCGAGTCTGACTCGTGATGAGAATTTCGAGCCAAACCTGAATATCACGAGTCGGGCTCGTGGTCTGATTTCATGTCGAGCGCGAATATCAGGAATCTGATAACATCGACATTTCGAATCAAACACGAAGTTGATTTAATCTCAGACCAATATCTCTAGTGAGACTCTTTGTCCCAATGCAGGGCATATGCTAGAAAGAAGACACTTTCGCGATAGAGATAGCGTCTAAAACATAAGCATACTGGAACACTATATCTCCTCCGGTTCGGCTACCTTCGGAACCATTCGGGTGGATCCGAATTCTTCCGAGTTAAAGGATACACCACGGTGTTAACCCGATAATTCTCTCGTACAAGAAGAAACGTATTCTATTAGACATTCTTACTCTTAATTTCTGCTCGAAATAATGTATATCTTGAAAAAACTAGTCCTTGCGAGCAGCAGTCCTTACATATACATTACCCAAAACAGAGATAATTAAACACATTCTTCATCCTCGTCCACAATGCTCGTCCCAGTGGCGCATCGCGCCTGTCCCCTAAAACTGAAAACGATGCTAGCTAGTGAGGGACCACGCCTATCGATCAATTCCTAGGTGTGACAAATCGCCGTTTCTTTCCTCGTTAACGAATTTCCCTCAACCAGCTCGTACTTTACGCTCGCACTTTATGATCAGCGGCCCTTGTAAGTGCGCGCCAAGGGTTGATACGAGGTGGGGGGAGGGGAGGTGGCACGGATCGGACGGACGGGTGGCGAAAAGGTCGGGGGAGGCCCTCGACGGATGGAGGATCGGGCTAAATGGCCATGGGAATGGAAGTGTTTTTTACGAGGTTACCGACCACTCGAGCGCTGGAGTACCTTCGCGCTCTCGCTACGTTTTCGCCACCCTAGCGTTTATGATAGCTCGTTCGGCGCGCCCCACGGCCTCTCCTTCGACGTGCCTGGCGGAGTAACACTCAGGATAATAAACGTCGCGCCCGATGCAGTCGGTACTGGATCCTCTCGAGGTGCGGACGGGCCCTTCGAGAAACGGGCAGGAGCGGGTCAAAGTTTAACACGTCGAGCGACGATCTCGAGCCCCCGGGAATTCCGGCATTAGCTCTTTTTCAAACGAGCGCGGCACCCTGATGTCGTACAGGTTGAAATAATGCTCTGCGGCTTGGCCCACTTTCGCCGTGTGAACTTGATGGCTCTTACTTATTGGACGAATCCCTGGATGTCCCAAGATTCACGCAGGATTTGGAAATTTTGAGAGAAGAGTACGTGTGCTGGCTAAGGCGTGGAGGCTGATTACACGATATGCTATTTCACGCGTAACCCTGTAAACTTTATGCAATTAGTTAACACTTTATAAATGGATAAGAAATGTACGATTTTTAATTCTAAACCTGAGTTTTCTAGCAGAAATATCGGGACAGTTTCAAAAGTTCGTGAGCATTTTCGAGAATCCCATGCATGCTATTAAACGAAGCTGTGGACTGAGCCGATATTTCATGCGTGAATTTAGGGACACTCCGTATAATCTTAGAAATAGATTTCTTCGTGCGTGAATAGAAGAGGGCAGTGTGATTTTAATTTCTTAAAGTTAAAATCGCGAATAATTTTTGAGACGTGTAAAGAGTAGGACGCGATGAAAGATTTTCAAGGGAGACTCGTACATGGATCCAATGTACATTCAACTGTCCATCCTCATGTCAATAATAAGACATATCTTCATAAAGGACGCAAACGGGTATTCCCCTTGAAACCCCAGGTTTGATCGTAATAGTGGTCAAAAGATCGCTATTCGCGTTAAGCTCTTTCGACGCGGCCAGATAAAGAGAAGAAAAAACGACAGCAGTTTGGCCTCCTTCGCACCTGCACGTACCATCGAAGATTATCGAGTTTGGCCGCACAGCGCCGCGGCTGAAACCTCACGACCCGAAAACCTCGCGAAATGTTCGCCGCGCCGTAACGTTAATTTCACCGTCCGCCGTACGCGGAAATGGAAATGCACTTTTATTACAAAGTTACAAAACCACTCGCCAGGGACAAGGAACGAATTCAGTGCCCCGCTTTGGGCATGATTTCTTCCCTCTCCCTCTCGCTCTCTCATCTTCTCGCTCCTCTTCCTTCTCCCTTCCTCCTTCGCCCATCCTCTATTTCCTTCTCTCTCGCTCTCACTATTCCTCTCTCTCTCTCTCTCTCTCTCTGTCGCACTTGGACCAGCTCGCGCTCCTCTCCGTCCAACTTCTGCGCCACCGACGTTCTTTCTCCCCTCCGTAAACGTGCACTTTCATCGTCGCAAAATTAGTTCTCTTCCGATGAAAAAGCTTAGCTCTATAAGGCCGCGGTGCGCGCGTGTAGCCCCGTTTTCTCTGCCTCTCTATTTTCCTTTTTCCTCTTCTTTCTTTTTCTTTTTTTTTTTTTATTTTTCCTCCATGCAGATTACTTCAAAGCAAATATTCCAACCCCCCGGCGAAAAGGAATTACGGGAATATAACGAAATCTGGCGCATTTTTCGTCGGTACTCGGGGCGAATTTACAGCGGAGAAACGGCTGAAATTCGTCATTGAACGATGCGTGCGCGTGGCATCGCGATGGGGAGTGATGGAGGGGGAGGGGGGGGGGGGCACGCGAAGAAGCGTTTAAAATGCAACCGGGGCCTGGAAGATTCGTTGTAGACAAATCGAATTTCCCCATTTCGAGCAATCCAGGAAGCTATTAACGGGATTCAGTTTTCTGCCCTACAATGGAGCGTGTTTCCGTGTGCCTCTTTCTTTAAATAAATCACCATTACATCGGCGGGCTGCCTTTAACGATAGTCAATCCTCGGTGGATAAAACGTGGATAAAACACGCATGATTAAACAGACAAATAAAATCTCGTATATTTCATTTGCAGCGGACAGAAAAATATGTGTATATTTTTTTCCCGATTACGAGACTACAGATCGATATTTGGTCGCACTAACGTATACCTCTATGCGAATATCTATGTATATACGTATCCAAACAGTATTTAATTCCAATCCTCAATTATCATTAGCAAGAGTTATCCCCAAATCGCTGTATTCCAAAACGCGAATACGCCATTGTAAATATCCGAATTGCCGGCAGAAGCGTGCAAAATAATTCCATAATTCGCAGATAAGCGTAAACAGACTTTCGGATGTACGAGCGGCCTGAATTCCGCATTGCACGGGCGACGATCAAAGCCACTTCTATCAAATCCGGAGGATGCGATATCGTGCTCGGCGTGAATGTAGAAAACGACGTTATCGGATCGTTCGAAAGAGCCTTGCCGTGAAATATAGATTTTATCTGGTCGTTGTAGGAGCATGCATCGTATTTACCTTCCAGTTTACACGGGCTTAATGTCACTTTGATATTCGAAATAACAGCTGGCTGTCGGCATAACACGAGCTACAACGTGGCCTGCCGTAAGCACCCAGATTTACCGTCCTGACCCACGACAAACCAATGCAATCGACAACAGCGACGCGAGGAACGACGATTCACTCGGAAAATCCGATTGCTTTAAGATATTATTAGCTGTGCAATTTTCCTTCTTCCGTTTTCTTACACATCTATTTAGTTATGGATAATTAGTTTTTTCAACGTGGATTTCGTACGCTGTCCAAAAGACGGGAGCAAGTAGTGGCGAACGATTATATGTATAACCTGTTTTGCAATAAAGTCTCGAATTTTGGAAAAGAAGGACAAAGGCAAAATTGTACATCTAATATTTTTCTTGCCGTACAAAATTCATTATAAAGTGGAATACGCGATCTTGGCACAAAAATCGTGCTGTAAAGTTATACTCGTGTCTATAACTGATAAATTGTATAAGGCAGGATTGAATATTCTAGCATTCAAGTGAGTTCTATTAATAGTGATGAAAGTTGCGATGGAGGGTTGGAGGAATTTTTTAATGCGAACATGCGAGCGTTTATGTTGCCACCCTTTTTCCGTGATTTACCATTTTCTGAGTACTTTGCAGAATATTACGATACCCGTAGACACTTGTACATTATAAAAGGCAATACGATTTATCGAGACGTTTTGAGAGCATCGGAGCCACGAGATATGTTAATTGTACTTTGTGCCTCTAGCATTTACTTCTGAGATGGAGTATCAGCATAATAATACGGCCAACGTCCAATTATGTGTAATGGGGAAGTCTCTTTTAAACCGAGAGAAATTGACGACTCTAACAAACCAATCCCCTTTTGTCTGGGATACACATTAAGGGCCTTGTCTGGTCTGTACGTTGTCAATGGTCTTTACGTAACTATCCCATGAGATCCATGGCATTAACGAGTTTCGAGGTTCTTACTTTCCATCCAGGCCCATCTCAAGTGTTACTGCTCCATGCCACTTCAATCGACAAAGGCGGCCTTTCCTCGAAGCTGCCAATTAAGGTAGGTAGTTATCAAATTCAAGGACTCAAAGAGAATCACTGATTACGAGGTTGAGCTGAACGGCGTAAAATCGGCTTGCGTCGCGCATCAATTTTTTTCAATCCCCAATTTCCCATCCCTGCCGCGCCAAGCCACGATTATCGACCATGATGAGCCAGAAAAATTCCCTTCCAGCAAAATCCTTGCACTCACCAAGAACACCGAACGCGGCTACAGATCAAGATTAAAATAAATATTATCAAAAACCACGTTCCTTTCTCATACAATGCCAATGGAATATTCTTCCTTTATCGAAGGCCTTGCTAATCAAAAAACTTGGAATCTAATCCTCACCCACACTATAATCCCGCGTATACAGAATTCATTTAAAAAATCGAGTCCTAGCTTCATCAACCAAGCAATCGATGTCCAAAATCGAAGCAGCGAACAAACTTTCCTCACAATTTGTAGGATAAAGTTCCACCCGCGGGGCGAGAGCGGAAAAATAGAAAAGAGGACGAGAGCATTTTAAAGTGTACCCGATATAAAAGCATCCGACATAATACTCCTCCCGAGGCATACAATCCGGAGCACTCTAACGATCCCCGAGTCATTGTTCCTGGACATCCATTAACAAGTTTCTAGCTTCTTAGTTCGCTTTCGAGAGTTTGCAAAGCGGGCCACTTCAATCGTCGGTGCCGCCCAGTTGTGCAAAGCCGCCAATTAAGTCGAAAGAGGAGGACTTCCCGTTGTCGGTCATCCGCGAGGAGTCGCTAATAACGGCTCGATCGGAATGTCCGCCCGCGAAAGGAAGTGACGCAACGGGCACGCGTGCCTTGGCGCGGCCGATCGCGATCATCGAGCCCGATTCTTGTCGGGCGGCGTCGGTGGAAAATCTGGGTGGCCTTTGCGTCATCGTCTCGCGAACTCCATTAACGAGTTTCCAGGTTCTTAGAGCGGGCCACTCCAAAGTGGCGGCCATCGAGGAGGACTGGGAGCCACCAATTAAGTCGAAAGAGGAAACTTTCGTCGGGCGGTCATCCGCGAGTAATTATTAACAATCGATAAATTCGAATGCTGGCCAAGGCGCGGCGCATCGGGAGGCCGGGGCGGTAATTCGGCTGCTTTGTCTCCGCCAAGCTCGTTACACGTGTACAGCTTTTGTCTCTGTTTCGCATCTCAAAAGAGCGGAGAGAACCAAGTTTGGACGGGCTATTTTGGGATACATCGCGCAGTTGCGTTTAATTCGCGAATTTTACGTTCGCCCACTTCTTCGCTCTTCCACAAAATCCGCGGGTTATTCTATTACATCGCTTTTCTCCCGAGGAGCCCAGACATTCGCGCCGTGCGTTATTCCGGAAAATCAACTGATGTTTGTTGCAGGCCAAGGAATATAATATAAAAATTACTCGTCACGGCCGGAACGTGTATAATTCCGAAACGGTGGGAGAAAATGTAGAAATTAACAACAATAAAACCGAGCGCGCCTCGGGAAGTACAATATGAACATCCAGTACAATGCAACGGGGCGCCTGGAATTAATACATCACGAGATGGAAAACACGGCCGAAACCGGGCTATTATTCGAACCCTCGAATACACCGAAATTACATTAACAGTGCCAAAAAAAACCATCGCGAGTTCCAGCGCCAAAGTTTTATTTTCAAAAATCCCAAACAATTCCTGCCCCTCTCTTAGCAATAACCCCTTCAAAGAAACCACCATAATCATCGATCACTTCGCACGAATTCCATACTACAATTCTCCATTACACCATAATATCATGGATATCAATCGAACAAATACTCCTTGCTCGTAAACCTGTACAACCACGCGCAGGGACCATATTTTGTTGAATTCGTAAACAATTTCGAGCAAGAGGAGAATCAAAAGTCGGATACCATCGATATCGCACCGCGCTCGATACTTTTCCTCCAAGATTCAGACGCTCGATTCGAGTACATCGAGCAAAGTCTTTGAGTCATTGTTTCGGGAGGTCCGTTAACGAGTTTCCAGCTTCTTAGTAGAGAGCCACGCCAAAGCGGCGGCACTTCAATCGGCCGTCGCGAGTCCCGAAGCCACCAATTAAGTCTGAAAGGGGCGAAAGAGGGGGGGGGGGGGCAGTTCCAAGGGAGAAAGTCCGGGCGAGTTCTCGGGATCGTTCGTAGGGCTGTGGTCCTTTTGGCTCGCCAGGGAGACGGAGAAAGTGCACTTTGACCGGCGGCCCTTCGAAGACGCGAGCCACTCGAGATCGAAGTTGGGCCCGCGGTTGCTGGCCGACTGAACGTCAAATTGGCCGTCAAGCCTCGGCCACGGAAGATTTGCCGCCGCGTCGTCGAAAACTATCCCGGGACGAATGAGCGACCGAGGCTTCCGACTGGACGCCGCCGGAAGGGCGCAAATCCGCGCGGTCCAAGTCCAAGTTGATGGACGCTCTCGGCTTGTTTGGTAATTTCTAGGGAATTCACTGGCCGCTTGTCGGACTCTGCACGAGCCTTTGTTACTAGCGAATCTCGAACGCACGCTACGGACAGCCTCGTTGCAGAATTCGGGGAATGTCTGCGGGAGTCACGCGCATGTTTCGCTTCGAGCGAAAATATCGTTGCACCTTTGGTATCAACAGGTTCCGTGTTGGATCGATTTTTTGATCTTTTTCATTATCTTTCATTTTTGTTTAAACCATGCGGGGTGTATCTTGACAAGCTCGTACGATTTCCTTCTAACGTGTGTCTTACGATTTTTATAATGGATAAGAAAGAGTTCGTTTTTAATCTTGCAACCGTATTTTACGAACCCACTTGCGCACGATTCGATGATAGACGCCTTAGACTTCCATATTAAGTCTTCCATCATTAAGACTTCCATATAAAGAGATATCATAAGACGGACACCGGAAGCCCTCAAAACTGCGTTACGCGGTTCCGCGGAGGGCAGTGATTATGGTAAACGTACGATGAAATTCTCGTTCGCGCGTTGGGGAAGGAAAAAAGGGGCAATGCTCGGGGAAATAATAATATCTAATTGCGAGCTTCCACGAAAATTAGCGGTATTATCGTGGCAAACGATGGGAGAGAGAGAAAAAAGGGCGGCTGGGAGAGACCGCAGGGGGAAGGCCAGGGTCGAAGGAAGGAAAGCTAATTTGTCTATTCCCGTAGAATTCAGAAAAGGACGCCGGAAAGGTCCGCCTTTATGGGCCACGCTCCGGTGTGCATTACGCCCAGAAACCACCCTCCTGCTTCCCCAACGTTATTTCCACGATCATCATAATCCACCCCTCGGTGTTGTTTTCGCCCGAGTCCACGCCAGATTTCGAACGACCCAGGTGGATTAAGGATTTTGCGCCCCACCTTCTCTCTCTCTCTCTCTCTCTCTCTCTCTCCCCCTCTCCTCCTCTCTCGCTCGCAAACTGCTCGTCGACGGTGGCGAAAAAAAGGGACGACCCAATTCCGCGCTTTTTTCCGCCTCGAATTCCCGTTTTCGCAGTTCGTTGCGCGGAAGAGAGGGCAATTGCACGAACGATGGGACTCCGATCAGGTGCGGTAGAGTAAAGCGCCCTTTCGGATACGTTTACCTTGCAAATGATGCGTAAAACGCACTGTAATCCGCGGCGTTAATCCTCGGGAATGTTCTTATGGAATCGTGTACGGGACCGTGGGATCGTAGTGTTCGATGATTATGGTGTTGATTTGGAGGGATTTCATTACGATGATTCGCGATGTTAAAGGGGAATGGATGTTGATATTAGGTTGTCGCAAAAGTTTCTTCCGTTTTATATGGGGATAATAGATGCGGGGTGTTTTTTTTTGTATATTAGTTTATGGAATTGTGTATATAGCTGGATGATCGAAGATAGAGACTAGAACGTTTGAGGGATTTGTGTTTGTAATATTTTAAATTCGCGCGAGAAATAATTTTGATAGAGGACGCAGGTTTATAATGATTAAAAAATTGTAAATTTTGTACCGATTCATAAAGTGTATAGTGTAGTGTCATGTATGAAACAGCTTCACGGCTTTTCTGGCACATACGTACTGTTTTGTTGAAATTTTCAAAGCCTGCGTGGCTTTTGGGACACTCTATATAAACATTGTTAGATAAAGCAGCTATGTTCAGATAGCGAAAGACTCTTTTGCAACAACCTAATAGAATTTAACGACCTGGTCCTTTATGCCTATCAAACGTATTTGCGTTACAAGCTGAATCTATGATTCGTAAATTGGATCGATGCTTTATATCGATCAAAAATATCGTTCGACGATTACGATACGTGCTCCCACTCTATTATAGCGCCTTATGCAATAACAGAATTACGTTGAGCCTCATCGCGATTTTTCAAAAACGCGACGATGGAAGTTATCGATCCTGAAGATATCGATAAAGGATAATCGATTAACTCACCGGGACGCAATGCACCAAGGATGCACGAATGCGGCAGCAGGAAGCAAGTCAGCACCAGTGGCCACTTCATCTTAGTATCTGCAACGAGAGGCACATTATACTTAAATTACATGTTTGATAAGAAATCGAAATTGTACGGATCCGGGAGAATAAATCCCTCCTGAATTCGTTCGTTTGCTCTTGGGATTATCGGAGTCGTTTAATCGATATGAGATAGAAAAACGAGGAAGCCCTGGACAAATGCCAGGCTAATATCACCTTTTCCCCTGGCAGTTACTTAGCTCCTATAGCTTATCCTTGCGCTCCCCCGCGAGGCGCTGAGAAACAACACACTCGGCACAAATTAATGCGGGCGATACTCTTTTCGAAGCAAGGGTTGGGGTTCGGAACTTGGTGGAAAAGGGCTACCACGAAAGTATTCCGGTAATCCATCCTTCGGCTCGTTTATAAGTCAATAATGATGGATCAAACCGCGGCCATGTTGAGGGAGCACATGCGGCTGAATTTCCTACCCTACAAACACCAGGATCGATGCCTCAATTCAACCTTGCCTCGAAAAACACGCTTAATGACCCAATACGATTCACGCAAGTTGTCGAATGCTTTAACACTAGAACTACCAAAGCAGTCAAAATGACTGGTCAGTGGTTTCTTTAAAAAATCGTAATGCTCTATAACGATGTATTCTTTGAGATTTTCCATGATTTTCATGCAGTATTTAGATCACCACTTTGATTTACTGAAATTTCCTTTTACTCTCGCCTTTTTTTTAGAGATGTATAAGGCGTTTTAAATATACTCAGAGAGTGGCTGGTGGTTCTAGTGTTAAATGAAATACAGGTCAACAATCCTTGCGCTTATTGTAAGCGTAGCCACACACTGTTTCCTAACCCTTCATCCGAGCTTATGCAGCTTGAACATCGAATCAACCAAATCGACTTACATAGAATAACAATACACCTCCACTCGGTGCGTGCCCAATCATTAAAAATAATCACCAAACTCCAAACTTCCATTAAGTCGCCAATAAAAAATGAAGTTCAAAACGCGAGTTAGTTACACCAGTAGCCAACTAGTCTCAATTAAGCGGTACAACGAAAAATAGCGCGGAAAAAACGGACACTGGAACAACTTCCCGGAGGCTTTAAATTAAACACCCCTTCAAGGAATACTTCACGAGCGACTTAAACTTCAGACCAAAGCGCGTTCAACAAAATGTCTCTCGCGGAGTCGGCCATCGTCTGCCTCCCCACGGGGGGGGGGGCGATAAAAAGCCAAATAAGAATCCCTTCGTGCAAGCCACCCAAGAACCTTCCCAGTGCTCGCCACGGGGCGAGGTTTTCCTTTCGATCGGTACCAAGTCCAGGAGCGCGTACCTGGGAGCGCGACGTAAATAGGCTGAGGCGTTTCGCGCGAGCCGCAAAGACAAAGAGAAAGTTCTTCCGCTGCGCGAAACCATTCGGATCCGCGGCTCGAAAGGGAAGCCTCGCCCCGCCAGGCGGATTGCCAGTCCGAGGCAAACGACCGTCTGGATTTCCTTCTCCTTTTTCCGCCTCCCCCTTCCCCCTCCACCAAGCCTTTTACCACCCGACCACGTCAAGACGGGGGCTAATATCCAGGAGGAGGCTTTTATTTTTCTTTATTAGCCGGCCGCTGCAACAATGCCGAGGCACGGTGTCAATGGTCTGGGCTTTTCACGAGCCACGGGAGAAGGCTCCTGCGAGCCGACCGAGCGAAAACCATCAGAGACCAGCCGTACCAGCGGTTTTCCGCCGGCATTTTGCCACTGTTCCGGTGGCTAAATGAGCGGCCGGCGGATCTAACGACCGAGGGAGAGAGAGAGAGGGGAGAGAGGAGGGCGGCTTGAGAGGGTAAGCGAATGGCGGCTGAAAGTTTATGACGGGGACCTTGGTATCTGCGCTGAGCACCGGGCCCGTGTAAATACCTTGGAAGGGATATATCGAGTGTCGGATACGGCGAATGCTTTACGATAACTGGGGATGCGCGGCTTGTGAAATTGGGATTGAGACGCGGTGTGTGGAGAATTGGGAGTGTTATGAGCGCCTTTTGAAATATTATAGGATGCGCGTGGGTACTTTACAGCGTGCGTCGAGATTTAACACTACTGGGTGTGATTTTGGAATATTTGCAAAGGTGCTGACGGTATAAAGATGAGTGTAATAAACTCGATGTTCTTAATATCGAGGTTTTTCTGCTTAGGTGAAGCTCGAGTATAACTTGAGTGTCTCTCAAAGTGTGAACTTGAAGTTCGTTTGGAAGTAAACTCTCAAAGCGAAACTTTTTCACCAAAATTGGGCAACGAGTAAGTACTTATCTCTCTTTATAATCAGGGATCGAGCATCGAGAGAAAACTGTGCAGAATCGAAGAGAGGTAATAAGAGTGAGAGAAACGCGCCCTCGATGTCTGGCCGAATCGCCACGGCGGCTGGTTTTCAAGGGCGGAGAGTGGGAGGGGGCGATAAATAAAAAGGGGCGGAAAGAGTTGTCCTCTGGTCTCGCCCCAGGGGCGTAGCAGGGGGCTAATACCCGCGGTGGGCTCCTTTATTTTTCTTTATTACCCCGAACGGTGCAACAATGCCGGTGCCCGCCGCGGCGGGTGTCAATTGTCTGGCTTTTTCGCGAGCCCGAAATCGGCCGCCGCGCGGATGCGACGAACCGGGGCGCATCTGCGGATTCCCGCGGCGGTATTTCGAGGGTTGCTGCTGGCGAAGCCTGGGAGGGGGCGGAGGGTGGAAAGAAAAGGAGCGGATGGTCGAAGGAACGAAGGTGGAATAGGGGAAGAAATGAGGAAGAAAGGTTCCAGGGAGACAGAGAGAAAGAGATAGGGGAAGAAGTCTGAGAAACGGAGAGAAGGCTTGCACGAAGAAGGATAAAAGACGTTCGATAGAAAGAGAGAAAGAGAGATAGAAAAAAGGTTTGGACAAAAAGAGATGAAAGAGCTTTATTAGAAAGAGAGAGTGCGAAACAAGAGGTTCGAGAGACAAAGACGAGGTTTCATACAAAGAGCCTAAGAGAGAGAGAGAGAGAGAGATAAAACGTTTCAAAGACTAAGAGACGCTCCAGATAGAAAGAGTTGGAACACGTTTGCTATAAAGCGCGCGCGCGAGAGAGAGAGGGAGCATGTTTGAGAAAAAGAAGATAGGCGGAAGGGGAAGGAGGACGTTCGATGGAAAGAGCGAAGGTTTGAGAGGAGGACAGGAGATTTGAAAGAGAGCGGGAAAGAGCGAGAGGCCGAGCCCAGTGGAACAGAGAGGAGGTTCAAGGGGGAGCCTCGCCTCGAGCGTCTCTTCCTCGAGCGGCTCTCCACCAGTCCCTTACGTTCCGCCGTCTTTACCTCTTCCAGCCGGTGCAGCGCGGTGCTTCCAGGCCTCCCCTCCGCGGCCCCAATGCCGGGCTCGCCAACTAAATAGCCATGTGACGCTGCCAGCCACCGTATTACATTCCTCGCACACCGGCATCGAGTCCTCCACGCTCGGACACGCGCATACCTCCTCGCGCGACACGCAACACACCGACGCGCATTCCGTGGACTCTGCTCGAAGCGCTCCTCTCAGTCGTACACGGAAGGGGCTGGAAAACCTGGGGCAGAGGGCGGCTCAGAGGGCGGAGGAGAAGGAGGTGGTCCGTACGGTGTTTCTGCCGGCGCGAGCCAGGCGTATTTACGTTTCCGCGCCACTTTTCCGCCCGCTCCGTTTTTTCGCCCTTGATACTCGCTCCACCTCGCATACCCCCGGCGCCAGTTCCTCCACCTTCGAGCTCTCCGGGACGTTCGACGCTGGGATATGCTAATAACGGCGGCGATGGCAAGAAATTTTTCTGCCCCGCGCACTCACGGCGAGAGGACGGTCAGCCTGGGCTGCTTTATATAGGAATTAATTCTGCCAGTAGGATCCGTGCTAGGGGAGAGATGGACAGGGGGGGAAGGGGAGGGTGTTGTTTTTGCGAGGCTCCTGGAATCCTGTCGTTCCATCCCTCGAAGGTGTTTACCCCCGTGAGATGTGCCAATAATATGCTGGCCGGAGTGGGGACTTTTTATGCGCGAGAAGCTCGCTGCTGGAAAGATGGATATTCCGGTATGTGTGTACGCCGTGCTGATGGTAATGGTGGAAGTTTGGGATTTGGTAGATGGCGAGGGGGGTGATATAGGCTTTTTATGAGAAGTGATCTTGGCGCTTATTATTATAAGAAGATAAGAGAAGTAGGTAAAAAGCGGGAGGACCTCGCTTGTACTTTGTGTACTTCGTTTAATATATGAGAACAAGCAGTAAATCTTAGCATAATAGAGCAATGTTTTCACGCTTACTGTAATTGTGCATTTCTGGTGGTTTGGAACCCACCTTAAACAGTAGGTCCTAGGGCAAATAACCTTAGCAGTCGGTGGCGAAAAATGAATGTAAAAAAAAAGGAAAAATTCTGCATTTGCTTCTATGGAGTTTGAATTTCACTCGACTATTTCCGTCGAGTAATAATCGTCCACTGTGATTCGATTATTAAACGATTTCTAAATCATAAAATGATATGGGATTAACGTCAGAAAATTGAAAATTTCATTCGCTATATCCTATTTGCTCTCTGTTGCGCGGCCGGTTAATACGCCCGACCGTCCCTCCGAATAGCCAGGCCGGAACTATGCGCGAGCAGGACGTCCCTCTTGTATCCTGACCAATGCTACCCGCATTCCTTTCGGATGCCAACCTTCCAACTCGGAGTAGTACTCGCGACAGTTATGCTCGCGTTGCGAACTTAAGAAACCGCTGCATTACGCACCGCCAACTTCAACGCGCTCTTTCGTCACGCACGTGGCGCCCTTTATTATCCTCCTTCGCTTACCACCGGCGCCACCCTCGTATTTTCTCAAAGATCCGCAACCCCCGCGTAATGCCCACCCTTTTCGATGGCCAGGATTCAATCGCACCCCTGCGCCAACGCGTCTACCCTCGGAGATTAGACAAACCTTCAGCCCTCGTGCTGCGGCTCCTCGAATCAAAGCTGCTTTACCATTTTTTCCCTCTCCTGCTCCAAGAGCGATACGCTCGTGATATACCGTTTGCTTTTCGATTTCGATTTTGCCCTCCCCCAACACCGCGGGCCTTTGACCCTTCGCTTAACCCTAAACCGCTTAGCGTAACCTTGTAAGGCATCCCCTTAACAAGGGTCCGCGAACTCTTAATGCCATGAGGAAGAAGCGAGCGCTGGACTTTACGGTGTCGGTGTCGACGGAATGATCGTCGTAAAGGTGACGTGAAGGAACTTCGAAGCGAGGATTGGAACGTGTATATCGTTGTACGTTGTTAGTAGTGCAGTAAATTAGGTAATAGCGTAGTAAACCAGTGTAGTAAATTAGTGTGCTCTTGTAAACCCTTTGCGAAATATTATTTTTTGTAGTAAGAAAATTGTATTTGAAGAAGAATAATTTAGAGGTACTCGATTGGTGGAAGCGGATCATACGGATACTGCCAAATGGCGTTATTGGGTCGTAAAGGATTAATAGATTCATCAGTGTATCGTGTATGTTGTAAATAATCGAAGAACAATAAGAGAGACGGTGATTGAAGTACGCGTATCGCGTGTCGTATAATAAACTCTCAGCTGTGGGTTTCCACCGAATCGTCATTATCGTTCTTCGAAGATCCGACGAAACAGTCTGAAGGATTTGGTATCTCCGCGGAAATTGGGACAATTTTTAATTACCTCAGTTGCTCGTCGCACGTGCGCCCTTTGTATTCCCCTTCCAGGTCCAATCGATACTCCGCTTTTTGCCACACACGCACTTACACTCACACGGACCCACACTTAGGAAATTCGATGCCGGTATTGCATTACGTAACTTTGTGAAATTTACGTTTTAATAAACGCAGAACAATCAGGAGCAATTTACACTCGGTTAACGGCGAAGCACAGGGCGCACTTTCTTGCGGAGTAAACATGACTGGAGAACAACACACACCGAGCGACCGTACGACGCTAAACCATGACGAGTAGGACCCTTGGCGGTAGTCGGTGAAATCGTTCGGCTGGGGTAATATACAGATACAACGTTTGACCTAATAACTCCTGTGTGTTTCGAACTACCCTCTTCAAACCCCACCACTATTTTTCGACATGGCAAAGATCAAGCTAAAATGGTCTCCGTACTGTCATTTCTGCAGAAGCTTCAGATTCTAAATACGTTTCGTACTGCATGTTGATCGAAAGTAAATTTGTTTTTATCCAATCGTTTAGGTAAATGAGTTTCAATTAAGAAAATCGTTGTGAAGAAACGTAGGACGGCAAAGTGACCAAAGTATTCGATGCCGGAAATTCAACAACAACAACAACAACAAGAAACGTAGGAATTCGAAGAGCACCGAGTGATACTTTAGAAATAGGCTTTAGGATGTACCTGTCAAAGTCTAATCTGCCAATTAAAAGACTTAGCTTGAAATATTCTACCACTTGTAGAACCTCCTGCCCCGACCGTACGCCGTAAATAATCTCGACAAATCACTCCAAAAGTTAAACCAGCACCCTATTCCAGCGTCGTCCCCGGCTTGATGGTGATAAAGCTCAGCCTGGATGAAATACACGCATCGTGCCGAGAAAATAGAATACATGACAGTTTTATAGCAGAAAAATACGCCGGGGGATTTCGATCCGACTTCTCGAATCGATCAATCAAAACACCCGACGCGTTTGCGTTACCATTTTTTCTCCCTCACGTGCCACGAAATATTCACTGGAAGGATCCATCCGGAAAGAAGGAACTGGGAGCATCGACTACTCACGAAACAGCGCATCGAGGATTAAACCATCGAGCGAATAGCCTCACGCTCGTGCCTTCCCTCGAGCTTCTTGCCGATTTCGGTTATTCCCCGCAAAACGAACGATATCCAATCTGGCCTCGCGCAATTTAAGTACACACAATATCCCCATGCATCATTACCAGTGGCGCGGCGTTGTGGGAGGGGCCGGAAAATCGGGCGATATTAAGCGTTCGATTACATCGTCGTGTACTCGTTGGCTCCCGGAATTACAAACAACTAATTCGATCGCGTCGATACGCGCAGAAGCACTTATGCTTCGAGCACCAGGCGGCGGTGCTACGCCCATCTCGTGATTCGTAATCGAATAAAGTGCACTGTTTACATGCAATTTTCGTGCAGCGCTTAACCGGTAATTCGCGCTAATACGGCTTTAACAAATAAATGCGGCCACCGCGGGGGAGCGAGGGGCGGGCGGGGTCGCGGATAGGGGGAGTTTAATTCCTGGGTAATTAGGGGGAAAGGCGGAGATCTCGTTTTCGCGTGGATCGCCATGTCGAAGGTAATCAAAAATAATACGCAAAGCACTCCACCTGGATGGGCTTAATTTCATCGATCAAGGAAGGCAGACGGATGGACTTTCCTGTAACGCGTCTTCCGCGGGAATGTGATCGCGCGAGAAGGATTTCCAGGCTTCCAAGAAATAATGCACTTCCTTCCTTTCCCAATGTCTCGGATGATGTATTGGAGTTGTTCGTCTAGGACTTGTCATTCGCGCGGAGAGCAGCAAGGTTGAGTGGCGAGTTTTGCGAATTCAATCAGTGTCGTGGAGCATTTCAGGCTGGTTCGTCGATATTTTAAATGAGACTCATCTATCGACCGATACGATATATATTAATTTCACACTGCATGGTTCTTCTATATTTTAAGTATGATCCAGGGAGGAATGTGAAGGATTTTATTAATTTCTACTCCATGATACTAATTGTCTTACATATATCTAATAACCTTCCGAAGTACGCGTTGAACAATTATTATAACCAAAATTCATTGGTGAATGTCTAAAGAGAATAAGAAACCTGCTTCGAAACGTAAGAGCAAGATAATACATCATTATGTTGGCTAAAAGAGACCTGTTTTTATTATCACTCTTCAATTTATAAATCCAATTGTAGAGCCATGGAATATTATCCTAATATCGTTACTTTTCGATATACAGAGGCAAAAATGACGATATTAAACTCGGCACGTGGCCGGGCTAAAACTCATATCCCCGTATCAAGAATATTATGAGCTATGACCGATGGAAACGAATACGGTTAGGGCGATGCAGTTTCATTTTACATAATTAGGGCAGATTTTCCTCGGTCGTGGAGGGAACGAGGCTCGGGCCGAATTGACAAAGGAAGCTCGCCATCGACGATAATCGAGGGGAGGTTATTTACACGACGATCGATTTGGCGTCGCGGCGATGTCTCATTAGCGATCAAAAAACGGGTACCGTGCGTGGCTCGAATCGAGCGTCCATTAATTTTAATGACTACGGACATTAATGATTTCGGAGGGCCGCCACAAATTAGAAGCGGCGCGTCCTCCCCGCGGCGGCCATCCCAAAAATTGGCGCGTGGATTTTTAAAGCGCGCCAGGGGAAAAATAAAAATCCCCCCGCGCCGCGCTTTATAATCCATTTTGCCTTTAATACCCCGACATTTTTTTTTGGAATTTATTCCGACGCGCCCGGCGCCAGCACAAATATTCTGTTAATATTATACTAAATTACGGGCCGGATACGCAGGCTCGCGAAATTCGAGCAAATATAATTATCCAAGTTGAATTCTACCTCTGGCAGATCTCGTCAGCCATACTGCGACGTGTTCGCCCCTTTTTTTCCTTTCTTTTTTTTGTTCCCAGAAAAGACTTTTATCTCCTCAAAGTTTATGGAAGGCTGAATTCATTCCGACCAACTCGCGGAATGGGTACATATTCCTGAGCGAGGTGAAATAATTTTGAGCTTATATTTACAGATCTCCCGGGCGACCCTGAGGAGGCGGGCCGTAAATTCCAAAAACTTACGTACCGCGCCGGCACTTTATATCAAACGGTTCATTGAAGAGGGAGCCGGTAAGATATTTGATAAAAACGTGTTTTAAAACCCGGTTTTCGTGCGGAACATTTATTCTCAACTTGAGGCAATTCTCCGTGGAAACGGTTACCCCGGTTTCTGTGCCAAAGAGCACGGCCGATGCCCCTCGGCACTTTCTCGAAAAATACGATGAGCGAGCCCTTTGTTCCGCTCATAGTAAAGCGCTTATAAATCCTTACGTCCGCGCCATAGTCTAAATGATTAAAGTACAATGTTGGACGTTCTTACGTCGTCCTTCCTCGAATCATTCGTCCAAGTATCTCTCTCTTTCTCCCCGTAGGAAATTTCCACGAGGTTCCCCGGGAATCGGGGAGACTCGAAAGAATATTTAACTTCGCGAAGAAGGTCAATTAAGCGTGCCAATAATAATATTAAAATGCGCAAGAAAAATAATTCTTGCTTTTCCTCCTTCCAGAAAATATCCCGCGAACTTTGTAATTAAATTACACACTTTCCAAGTTAGAGATCCCCCGGTAATTTATTCCAATTTGCTTGTCGATTGTCGGAGGTATTTAAGTCCCGCTGCTTAACGTTAGCTTGAAATCATCGGCTCCAAGATGGACGTATCGCTTTGAAAAGTCCCGCAGGGGCGAATCGAAGAATTTTTTCTCTATTGGCGCAGAATCTACTTTAAAGAGTATATCATGGCTAAATAATACTGACAGTCAGTGTCAAAATTGTATTTCAAGAAAACTACGAAGAATGATTCTTTAATATCAAAATAGCGACCAAAGGGAAATAAAGATTCCCTACTTACTGCGAAAGAACCTCAACCTGTCGATAACGGATACGTGATCGATGATTGGTCAAAAAAAAATCCCCAAGAATAATTTTCTAATATCGAAACCTAATCTATCGCTCCTAGTATCTACGACCATCGTCGAATTCCAATAAAAACCTCAACACTGAATCTACCAAACCGATCAAAATTATCAGCAACTTCTCTAAAAAAAATCCCACGCTCTTTTCGAACCACCATATACATTAATTCACTCAAATCCGTTGTACCCCTTTCAAAAGACATATATCCGCTGTTCGAAAAAAGAAACAAAAACCCTAAAAGTAGCTCGTACCTCCGGTATTAAGACCAGTAAGAGCAGCTCCATGCGCCTGCAAAAAAAAAAGGGAGAAAAAAGATTCCCCCGGTACGGCGAAAAAACCTCAGCCGTTCGATAAGAGATCAGTGGTACAAGTACGTGCAAGCCTCCTCTTCCTCGCGTGCACCGACGTGTAGGGGCTATTTCCAGCACAGCCCCGCGATATCATACCCTGGCATACAGGATGTACAGATTGAAATCCGCCCATCGATCGAGACGGCAAATTCCACAATACGGGTCCGGTGGCACGTAGGGAAAGGCCGGAGCAGGAATACCTGAGTGCCGCGGGAATCCTGCATTTTTTCTCCTCCGATATAGAACATAGCGATCGGAGGGACAGGGCCGGATATTCAATTAATCTTCACCGTCGAATCGATTCAAGGGACACGCCGTGTATGCGCTTATAGCACAGCGGTGAGAATTTTTCCTCGAGCCGCGATTCCTGGCGCTGCATCGCGGACGATATTTCGAAGTTCCGACGATTAAAGACAGGAGGTTTTGGACCGATGGAGACGCTGTTTGGAAGGCGCTCGGACGATTGGTGTGTTTTTAGCCGGCGGATAGGGAGGATGTAATGTACGGTATTTGGGTATTAAATTCCTGCAAAGTCTGCCCAGGTATAGGTCCTGTTCCTACGCGCGCGGAGCTCCTACGTTTGTACGTCTGCCCGTCTATTTGCCCATCGACGTGTTTGCGTATTACGGTATCGATGATTACCGGCCAAGCCACGGACCGTGAGGTAGCATAAACGTGCTCGTATTAATTTAGGAAGACGACGTACCGAGTATCGTTATCGCGGTAGCGACGATTGGTCGATGGCAAACGGAGCCGGTTGATTACGTTACGAGCAATCATCGCCGCTCCTGATCGACTGCAAACGCGAGTTTCTTTTCGAGCAAACGCGCCATTGGATAAATTTGCAAGGCGCGTGGAAGGTGATCGATGTCTGGATTTTCGAATTTAACTCGAACCTTCGCGATTAAGAGCGCGCGCCAAGTATCGAGGAAGAGCGCTCTTAAAAATATCATACGCAAAGTAGTGCATATCAAGAATCTACGCGATGCTTATGAAAACCTTCGAACCAATGCCAGTATACGAGTGTCCAATTAGTCTAATAGTACTAGTATACGATAATTCGAGTATCCAAAGCGTCCATGGCGTCCAATATGTCCAATAATTCGAGTATGCAAACCGTCCACGGCGATCCGTCCATGAGTCCAATAGTTCGAGTATCCAAACCGTCCATGACGTCCAGCGGGTCCAATAACTCGAGTATCCGAACTGTCCATGGCGTTCCACACGTTCGAATAATAAAAAAAAAAAAGGGGGAAAGGGAAAAAACAGGTGTCGCGACTCCACAAACCTGGCGTGGACGAACAATATCCCTCCTCGATGCATCCTGCGGTATCCGAGATCCGCATTTTCCGGGCTCATCGTTCGGCAACCGATAATGGAAGGGTGCGGCGAGGGGAAGCAAAAAAAGGAGGCATTTTTCGCCGGCTGATGGTGCCTTTCGGCCATTAACGCCGCGAGATAGGAACATTTTTCATTAGCGATCCCCGATGCAGGGCTTTGTTGGCCCGCACAGCCCAAGTCCCGCGAGAAAACCTGCAGGCCGGCCGCGTTTATTGCGCCTCCACGGGGCCTGCGTGCGTCGGTCGAAGCCAGGAAAACCTCTTGGCCGCTCCTCGCCAGGTGATTTTCTCCCTTCCACTTTCCTCCTTTCTCTCTTCTCTTTTTCGCCATTCGCCCGATCGAAAAGTACGGCCAGACTCGGACGAGAATATTCGCCGGCCGTTTTCGCGCTCTGATTCGCCACCGGCGTAGCCGTCGATTCGCTTGGGCCGTGCCAAAGGTGCGGTTATTTTCAATCTTTGATGGAACCGCCTGCACGATATTTCTGTAATGTATTTGGATAATGGGCTCGCATTGGACGATTTTTGAAATTTTGTAATACCTCGAGAGCAGGATTTTTGTATGCCTCGAGATGTCAAAGCGCGAGCTTTGTAGTTTGTATATTTTTTGTATGCGTTTTTTATATAAACGTTTGTATAGGTTTTTATATAATACGTCTGTAATATTTCGTAAAGAATGGTTGGATCGTATAAGAAGTTCGTTCTGCGTGTATTCCTAATTGTACGAGTTTAGAGAGTGGAATTGCGGTAAGTATTTGGAGTAAACTAGATGTTATAAGCGTTGTATATTAAAGGACTTGGGGATAAAGCGGGGATATTTTCTGGTACCTTGTACATATTTATCTCAATAGCATCGTTATATCTAGTGGAATCAAAGTAATTCGGATTAGCTTGGAAAGCGCTTTGTGGATATACCGCCAATAGAGCCAAGCGGGGAGAAGCGGGAGAGACAATATAATGCAGAGAGATAATATCTCGATATCATATCTTGTTCCTTCGACTTAGCTTAATCTCAGCTTAAACTCCACGAATTTCTGTTAAAACACCGGATTTCTGGAGCCCCGGATCCTTCAGTCCGCGCAAGAACCTCCTTCCCCGATTACGTTCAACGACCTAGGATCTTGAAGCATAATCTCCCGTGTAGAGTGAAAGTGATGATAATATATAAGAAGCAAAAGACGCGAAGGAGACGACCTCTTTCTTTGAAATTCATTTTCAGTACCGCCTGCTAAGGTCATTTTGCTTAGGACTTACCGTCCAACACTAAACCTACCAATTACTTTTTGAATACATTTATATACCGCACATATATCCCTAAAGAAAAAGAGGACTGAGAAGAGAAGTCGAGAGATGGATAGAAATCATGGACAATCTAAAAAAAAATACTCCTTTACGAGGTACAGCAATTTTTTTAAGAAATCATGGATTGGTAATTTTCACCGCTTCGATAGATTCAGTGTTAAGGTGAGTACCAAACCACCAGAGCTACACTATACACATCGCATGGAAAAATCATCAGTGATAGGTATATAGAATTCGAACTCGTTTCTCCCGCGTGAAAATCCGAGCTTCCATTCACCGTATCTCCGTAAAAACCTTGTGACGCATCTCCATCAACTTCAGGAAAAAAAGAACCAATCCACATACTCTTTAATCAATCCAATCACACGGCTTGTATTCAGCAAAAAGCATACAACATACGCTAATACCCGGGCAATGCACAAACTACGGGCGAATACACAAAATGTAATAAATTAACCAGATATACCCCGGTCAACGGTACCAGCCTGTCCTCCAGACTCCCCTATCAGCATTTTCCGCGTCCGTTTGCCAAACGAAAGAGGAGGCTCGCTCGCGATAAAAATATGACGTCCGTGGTTAAAGCGCGCCGACATAAAGGCGGGCGGTGGCTTAGCCCCGGCATATATACGTACAGCAGCCGGGTGTACCTGGAGGAAACGGGGAAAAGCACGCAGACCTGCTAACTGATAATCGATAATCCTCATCTACCGGGCCCGTATAAACGATAGAAAATATTGACGCGATCCGACGAGTATTGTGCGGCCGATATTAAACGTTTCCACGGTGCGAGTGAACTTTTCGCGGGAAGCAGACTGTTGTAAATCGGCGCTGAAAGAGGAGGATGAGGAGGAGGAGGGGCGAGGAAAGGGAAGAGCCGAGGGGCAGGAAGAGCGAATAAAATATCGAGGCCGCGCAAAGCTATCCCCGTGCTCCGAGCCATTGACTTGGCTAATCACGACGGGAGATCGGAGAGATTGATCGCCATTCGAGCGCTCTTCTTGCGGCGCTCCTGTTGCATTTTGATCTCCGCGGAGGGGAAAGAGGGGGGGGGGGAGGGGGCAGTGCGCCGTTTAATTCACCGGCAAAAACCATTAATAACGCTCGCGCAGATATCCGCGGTACTTAATGATCGGCCCTCCCTACATCCGCGCTCGAATCGCGACTGAAATATGCTAATGCATGCGCGATCCAAAATTTGCGAGGCCAACTCCTCTGCACGATATTTTAAATTTGTATATGCAAATGGCCTTAAACGCAACCGAGCGCCGTTTTTATCCGGCTTATACACCGCGCCTCGTTACACGCCATCGATCATACTTCGAGATTATCGGTAATTAGGATGTACGACACACGTCTGTCCCGCTGGCGGTCATTAAACGTCCGTCATAGGGAGATCGATAAGATCGTGGAGTTGTTTTTTTTCCCTTCTAATTGGAACGCCTGATCAAACGGCGACTCGATGGCGATCCGAGACGCACGCGTTTTTTTTATTCTGCTCGTCGATGGAATTATCGCTTAGCACTAGAATTACCAGCCACTTTCTGGTGTATATTTAGAACACCGCGTACATCTTTAAAAAAGAAGGGGGAGAGTAAAGGGAAATTTTAGTAGATCGAAAATCTATGGAAAATGAAAAATCTACAAAAATACATCGTTATAAAGCACTACGATTTTTTAAAGAAACGACTGACCAGTCACTTTAACTGCTTTGGTAGTTCTAGTGTTAATATCAAAAATAACAAATGAAAACCGTTGGAAAAGCAATCTTTTTTATATCATTACATCTTTTTTTATAAAAGAAAAGATTTTTTAAAGCTAATATGCGTAAGAGTATACGAGTATTTCTCGGATGCACATCGTGCACGATGATGTAAAAGACTGTGCTACCGAAAGCATATCTCGGATCCTCGCGTAAACGACGAATCGTCGTAACAAAGAGGTTGAGAGAGGTGAGAAAGGCGCGGAAGGGAATTCGGGTAAAATTTCATTCCGTGCAGTCGAACGGGATATCCTCCGGTTCTACAAACTGTGCCGTATTTTACCAATATGTTAACACGTAGGTCGTGTAACGAAGCCCGCGCCATAACCGAATTGCCATTCAGCCGGCGCATCATGACGTGCATCGCAGCAATAATTATGCACGAGTTCCGGGCTTCATGGCGCTCCGATTTCGCGCCGGCAGCGGAGCATGAAACAAAAGGAACTTTTCCCAAAACTGTGTTCCATCGGCATTCTGCGCCCGCCAAATAATTTACGGACGTCACTGCGATAATCGCACGTAGAAATTCTTCCAACGGTGCGCATTTAGGCGCAACCTACCGCCTATCAGCAGGAATATTCAACGTTCCCGGCTATCGAATAAATTCGAGTATCGATACTGTTTGCTCGAGGAGCAGTCGATTTTTACATCGCGCAGTTTTACCACCCCGCGCTTGACTCCGAGCTATCGTCGATTGTTTGCCCACAGCGATCCATCAGCGACGATCTTCTGCTATCTTCGCGAAGGGGATTGGAATAAACGCGATTTTGATATTCCTCTCCTCGCCGTGTATAGACAACGGCTCGCGGCTTGCTCGATAAAGAAAAAAAAGGGGGGAAAATAAAAAAGGAAAAGCCGGCTTTTCTCTTACCAAAGTCCGTCGCGTTACTCGCGAGAATCAAAGGGGCGGTACAAATTTACATTCTGCCATGGCGTATACCTTTTGTGTATCAGGTAAAATATTTACCGTCGTACGCGGGACTGGAGATGTTTGAGTAAGTATTCTTTAAAATACATTATTCAACGCTCGTTGCTCGAAGCAACGACTGAAATTTCCCGCCCTGCCGACCAGTGGCGTTGGAATAAAGACGATTTTCGTATGGTGCCCCGGATTGGGTGGGGAGGCTGAACTTTTGTTTGTCGGCAAAAAAGGGAGGTTTCGATTTTTACCAATGTCTATCGCGGTGCGCGACACAAAGGGCCTCCAGCCTCGATGGTTCCTTTATCGTGGGCCAACCGCGATATGGGCTGCCCGACGATAAAGGCGTGCCTACGATTATACGTCAGCGGCAATTCTGTTTATTGCCCCGGCGACACCGGCGATAAATCACCGGACGGGGCCTCCTTATCTCGACGACGATGCATAGCGCTTGTCGATGCACCGCTAAACTCGCGGCTCGCATCGCCGCTAATTAATCGCGAGGCGGGTCAACCGTTAACCCCAATGTTTCTGCGCCGGAAGTGAGATAAAGTCCTTCAATAGCGCGTGGTTCTCGAAAAATTGAACGGATCGAACGAGTATCGCTTCGAGTCGACGATTAATATCGAATTTTCCCAAAAAAGTTTCCTTCGTTCTAGAAGGAGATAATAGCTGTACGATGATCTTTGTTTTGTATTATCTCATTGAGTTATGTATATAATTGTGAAGACAACTCAAGAGTAAAGTCTATGACAATTTGATGAATTAGGTATCATGTTTGTCGACGAACATTATCAGATGGAGGCAGCTGTGTGCGGATGGCGAGAGACACTTTTGGGATAGCCTAATATAATTGGTTTTGTTTACTAGGACCTTTATATTATATTACGAGGTAGGAGCCATCGTCGAATATCGGAGAAGGTAATAATGAATGTCGGCGGAGGAAAATATAGGATTTTGCGATGGAAGTCGGGACGATGACGATTCGCTGTGCAGCGTGATCGCGAAGCCTTTGATAGGAATGAATCCCCCCGTTAAATGCGGATTAACCGATTTTTCCTCCTGATCGGCGCGTCAACGATTCGAGAATTGCATCGACCCAGAGAAAAGCGGACTAATCGTGCCAAGGTTCCTGCCAAGTCAATGCCAGCGAGTTAAGCTCCTGTAGTCTATTCCTTTTACACGCTCTCTTGGCCGTAGAATTTAGTCAGAAAACACGGCACTTCTCATACAAAAGGTGTTCCACTTAAAATTCCTATATATA
>JBCFXI010001358.1:0-58851 GCA_038496175.1 Ampulex compressa | reverse complement strand
CACCAGAGCTACGGTATACATATCACATAGAAAAACCAGAGGTGATGGGCGGGATTCGAACCCGGGTCTGCCGCGTGGCAGTCTGAGCCTCTATCCACTACACCACCGTAGCTCTTAACGCACGAGCTTATGGACTGACCTGATAATTCGACTTCTGCGATACAAATAATAAAATTCAATATTATTGCAAAAATAGATACAAATTGTTGACATCTTTATTATTTGTATTGAAAAAACTATTGACATCGTTTTATTACCCTTAAACATTCACATTTCAATCTTCAAGGAGGCTTTGAATTCGAAATTTGCATATTTTGGTCTTTTTTTCTTTATTACCTCATCAAAGATCTCTTCCATATTAGGAATTCTACTTTTCTCCAAAATCAAATAGGGAAAGCCTATTATAGGAACAGGACACTTAAAGCAAGCGTAATGGCCCTATGTTATAAGCCGATATCATTTCTTTTTAACGACATATGCCTATATCTGTAAGACTGCGTGTTTGCATTTTTTTTCTTTGCATTTTCTTAAAGTATGATATCTGGAAAATATTATGTAAAGTTTTCAAATAAATCCAACAAGTAGTTTTCGAGATATCCTAGAATTACTGATTGCTGTCTATCTCTCGATGATTGGTAGCTGACGGCAGACCATTCTGCGTGGTGTCAAGTCAATTTATGAGGATCTGAGTAATAGCAATTTACTCTCAAGATGTGTCGGTAAATTCAATAAAAATAAGAATGAAAGCTTCAACCAACTAGTGTCGAAGATAAACCCAAAAACTTTGAATAGTAATTCCACAATTATAGCAATTGCTGCATATATTGCAACATGTGTTTTTAATGAAGATAAACATTATTAATTGTTAAGAATTTCCTCGGAAAAAATAGTGGACCAAATGCTCATCGGTACGCTGAAAAAACTGATTCTGAGCGTGTAAACGTGGAAGATAAACGGGAAGGCAGAATGCACCGTAGAAAACAGAAAATTAATATATTAGAAACTTCAACATCGGCAGAGAAGAAGAAGAAGAAACATTATATGGCCCAGGAATATATGATTCGATGTAAATAATTAAATAACTAGTATTTATGTACATAAATAGAGTGTAAAACTTTAAATGCATTATTCTCGAAACTACATTTGTGTTTTCGAAATCAGTGACCACTGTAATTCAAAAATCACTCCACGGATTTGAATAAAACTTATACAGTTTATTGTAAGCATAAAAAACTAGTGCCTGATCGCAGGATTTGTTGTTTCTACTAAAACTTACATTTTTATAGGCAATAAACTAGTGATTTCTTCCCTGAAAACCCGTGAGTAATCGATTAGAGACTGCCATTTTGTTAATTTTCAAAAAAAAAAGCTTCGACCAGGTACTAGATTAACTATTAAACTAATGATTATTTTTTGTTTCATTGATTTCGGATAAACCAGTAAAATGTTATGATGGTCACTGCAAAACACGATTGGGTCTAAGAAATATGACGGTATCTTTGCCTACAATAACATTTTTTCGTTTTAAATTTTTATTAAATAATCTTAAAACATAATATAATAACTTAATAATAATTGTTTTATAAAATAAATTGAACTACTGTAACAAAAAAATTACTTAAAATGCTAATTTTTTTGCGCCGCTGATTACTCCAACTCCCTTAATAAATTCTAAAAATCGCTTGCTAAGCAAAGGACTTGCGTCCATTTATACAGTCGTTATTTTTATATGGTCCATACTAAAGTTCAAACAATATCTTACCTGAATTTTTGATTAACACGTTGACTGTCACGCGATTTTATAAGGAAATCACGTTCAGGCCACGCGCGCTGGTATCGCAATGCAGCAATGCGAAGTGCACTACTAGCATATTAAAGTTTACTCGATGCAAGTGTTTAGGACCATTTTTTTTTTATCGTAGTGGAAGATATTTATGTTTGGAAGGAAATGCTTATATGGACATTCATCTAACACGTTACGCGCTCAGTCTGTTTTGTCTTGCTTATGGTTTAGAGCGCTAGATAAGGTTACATTGAAATCGTTTTGCGGCTGGGGCTTTGCTTAGGTTACTACAAAGTAATACAAAACACTTTAGCAATGTCTTACGTGATGCATTTTCGAAATGTTTTACGCATATTCATTCACTCCTCTATGGTTCTTGGCCCAGTGCAGACAAAAATCGTACCTTAGCCCTCAAAATGTCAGGTGAAGAGTGTGAAAGTGGCAATAGTGAAATTATTTTTGCTAAAAGGTGGCATAGAGTGAATATGTTTTAATATGAACCTGAAGTCTGCGGCCGGTCCCTGCGGACCGGCCTGGCCTGAACGGAAAGTCTAACACCGGTCCCTAGGGACCGCCGTGGCGTTTAACGTGTTAAATAACTTGTGTTATAATAAAGATTCGTTCATTTTTAATAAATTACGATTTTATACTTTTATCCCACCAAATTATTAATAGAGAGCCTACTATCTGACAAACTATTGGGCGTCAGAATGAACGTATTAAGCATATATCGACAGGGTCGTTTCAACCCGGCTTCCTAGGCATTCAGAGTACATGGAAACACCAAAGGACGGCGGCAACCGTCCGGTTATATAAAAATGTAGAAAGTTCGCCAGTGTATAAAAATATAGATTGCAACATTAACAAACAAGAAGGCACCATTTAAATGACGTTAATGAGGAAGGAGATACTGTTTCAGTGACACTAACGAAGAAGGACACACCAATTGACTAATAATGTACATCAGGTGACATACTCGGTACGCGTGTAGGTCCTCCAGGGGATAAGTACTAAATCGTCTGTGCCACGTGAACAAATGTGTGTGCAGCACGCATGAGCGTATCTAATGCGTACTGATGCGCACCGCTCGTGGATGGCTGCAATGATCCTGCATCTTGATCAATGATCTGCAGCTAATAAATTTTCATGCATTGTTAAAAGGCGAAGTGAACAAAAAAAAACGATATCTCACTTATGGTAATTGTTTAAGAAATAGATGCCTTATGTACAAACTACCGTTTCCGTTATAGGTGAGATCAAAGCGTTGTTTAGGAGAGAAAATAGTCAGCAATGAATAGGTGAGAACGAGGCGATAGGAGAGAGAGTAGTAGCGGAGGGCGAGAGTGAAGTGGAGGGCTACATGGAAGCGCTAAGAAAGACAAAGCAGGAGAAGGAGAAGAGCGTGGTGTGGACGGCAAAGATCAAGCCGAGAGAAATTCATATAATAAGCGGAGTTAGTGGTACGAGTTACAGAGAGAAAGCGACAGGTGGCGTGAGAATGCGCAGAACCATGAAGCAGTTAGGTTACCGCCCACGCGGCAAAGCAGAATCGCAAGAGGGATGAGTTCGGTCTTGAAGGGCGCGAGGATCTATAGTAAAAGGAGTTTGTATGGAGGGGACACGAAGAAGCGAGTCAGACAGATAAGAAGGAAAAGGGAAGTGGGCTGCAAAAGGTACAAAAAGAATCAGATGAGGAGCACTAAAGAAAAGGAGTGAGAGAGCAGGGATCGCCTAAGAAGGGTGAGGGAGAGCGGTGAAAGAGGTTTAACACGTTAAACGCTACGCCAACTTGACGTGCTGTTTCGTTCGCGCCACCGTTAGCCGTCAAGCGTGCCACTGCGGGCCGCTTGCAGATAGACGAGCCAGAATATAAACAGAGATAAACAGAATATAAACAGAATATAAACAGAGAATATAAACGGCTGACTTTTTTCAATCACAACAAATACTGTTTTCGGTTCGTATCTCGAGTTCGCTTATAATCCCTTCTCGCAAAACTTTAACGGGAAAAATTACAACCTTCTGTAATGAATGTACAAATAAACATCACCTTTATTTACCTTGTTTTAATCAATTATATTAACGTTCTTAAGTATAATATTCTATTCTTTAATGCATTAACCAAATAAAAACCGATGTCGCCTTAATTAAATGTTCAGTATCACAAGTACACAATATCCGACACGTGCGCAGGAAAAACGTGAACGAAAAGTCTACCTCTGGTCCCTATGTACCGGCGTGGCGTGAACGGAAAGACTAGGTCCGGTCCCTAGGGACCGGCGTGGCGTTTAACATATTAAGGAGCAGATGAAAGTAATACAGGAGCTGACACAGGAGGTCAAAAGGTTAAAAGGGTAATAAAGGGGGAGAGAAGAGAGCAAGGAGAAAGATAAAGAGGAACTGAAGGAGGTAGAGGAATCGAGGAGAGTGCAAAGAGAGGAAGGAAGTAGGTGCAGGGAAATAAATACGGAAGGGAGGGAGCTTAGAAAGGAGACGAGGGTGAAGAAGGTGGCGAAGAAACTGGAAAGATGGAGGGAGATGAAGAACGAGAAAAGCAGAAGAGCCAATATGGTTATCAGGCGGATGGAGATAGAAAAAAGAGACGCGTATAGTGAACCTGGTTAGGATGTAAGATACAGAAAGATAATAAAAGGAGCTTAAGAGGAAGAGTAGGGTGGACAACGAGTTGACGAGGGGGGAGATGTGGAAGCTGGGGGACATAGCCAGGTGGGAGCAATGGAGGGAAGGGGATCAAGGATGATGTACGGTAAGTATGGGCGGGCGGTAAGTGGTGAAGATGGGACAAGCTGAGGTGGTTAACCGTCGATTGCAGGGGCAACGTGTATGTGGGGAGGGGGTACGGCAGCAAGAAGGAAACAACACAAGAGAAGAAAGCCCGACGGAAAAGAACCAGGAGAACGGGTAGAAAGGGGCAAGCGATGAAGAATAGCATAAAAGAGTGAAGAATGAAAGAGGGAAAAAGAATTAGATGTGGAAGCAAGCAATTGGGTGATGTATGCGGGAGGAATGCGAAATGAAGGAATGTGGGGATAAAATGATAATGGCCCGGACGAAACTGCGAGTAGCTGAAAGTCTTTAGATTTGGGGCCATATACGACCAATAAAATGAGGATGGTAGGCGAAAACTGATGGAAGGAAAGTAGGAGGCGAGATAGTCGTGGCTGAAGCGTGGGAGGAAGTAGTGTGGATCGAAGAGCGGCGGAGGAGAATCACAGGAAGAGACGAGAGTGTTTCGCGTGCGAGGGAATAACGTGATGGCCAAGGTTTCCAACAGATTTCGATTGGAGGTGATAAAATCGAAAATCGCTTTCAACCACGTCGAGCGATGTGACTATTTTTATTTTTCATATACGACGTGGAAAGAATTGTATTACCTAAATTCTTAAAGGGAGAGACAGAAATTAAGCAGAACAGGATTGCGCTAAGGAGTAATGCAAGAGAAATTGCATAGTTTCTGGAGGAGAGCAAGGAGAGCGGAGGGGATGATTAACGGGAACACCTAATGCACATGCCTACTGTATTATGATGCAGATAAAGTAAAGTTTTATTTTCATGTCGCATCCTCCAAGTCATAACATCGCATCTTCCTCACTAATACGAATTAGAAGCATAGATTTCTTTTCCGATTTCGGGAGGTAGGTATTACCTAGCCATAGCAACTGATGCATTATTTATATAAAGCTCAATTTCGCCATACATCATCACCAATATAATGACGTAATAGCGAGACAACACTCGAATCAAGTACTGCTGCCTAAGCGTTATCGTTTCAAAAAGTGCTGCAATAGATAGGTTATTATTACCACGTTTATTAACATTGAGATAGTGCGTAATATACAATCCCTCCCACAGATGGGGTAACGACGAATCCAAAATCATGCAGCTATGTCGCGACGCTTACAGAATCCTGAACCGCTAACTTCCTATAATAATAAATAAATTAACAAATAAATAAATAAAAATATTGTTTGTTTTTATACACAATGTGTATGGATTATTTCTTTTATCCCACAGTACTTATTACTCATTCCGTATTCCGACAATGATGTCGCTAAAGAGGTAAAGGAGAAGGTTATTGTGTGACTGATTGACATATCACTAATTAATATTCTTACTAACAAACAAAAAGAGATAATGAGGAAACAAGGAAATCATACTACTACATCATGACACTTATAGAATCCTGACAAATAAATTTGCTATTATAATCTATATAAATAAAAATGTAAATATTCGTTCAATCATCATTGTAAATCTCCGAAAATTCTTCACCGATTGCTTTGAAATTTTGACAGAATATTGCATTGGAACAGAGGTATGTTTTCATATACTTATTATACACATTTCACACCTCTGAAAGGTAAAAACAAGCTTTTTATGATTTTGAATGCCAGCGAGAGGAAAACCAAGATGAAAAACAACGCAATCTGTTAGACGTAAAAGCAACACATGCTAAAAAATTTACAATTCCATTTGAATATTTGCGATTTACAATCTATTGGCGATTTCCGAATTTCTCATTTTACAATTCTATTTCAGCGTTTCCGATTACATTTTACATTAATAACATTGTTTCCCGGATATACCGCCGAATGAAAGCATTGCCTATCTAACATCAGAAAATATAACTCATGCTACCAAATGACGTAATTTAGCGCGAAAGTCGTAACAGCTCAATTCATGCCAACTGTGAAAGCGAAATTTGTGAATTTTTTAAGAGTGAAATTTGTGAATTTTTCATAAAACCAGTTCTCTTTCGCGTTCACAGATGGTTAACATAAATTTTTACAAATGTATTTCATCTGTGATGGCAATAATGAATTGAATGCACGCTGCGGAATTTCAACCGACATAAAAAGAACCGTTATTTCCCAACTGCAAAACTTCTTCATGGAAAAAAACAATTTAGTGCGTTGGTTCAGAACAGCATTGACACGATGCCATCTGATGTACACAAGATTATTATTTATGCTGACAAAACGCCTCCTGGCGAACATGTGTGAAGATTCAATGCTCCAGGTATAGACAAAGTAGCAATTATTATAATCGAAGTTCAATTCCAACCTAGAGATATTCTTCATCATCGGAGAAATTATCAATTGAGGGAAGTTATAGAAAGTCACCAATGCGAGGGTGCCTTGCAATGTTCAATTCTTTTTTTGGGATAGTATCGATGGATATCACTTCAGCATTAAGTTGATAAATCCAGTCAGTGGCGAAAAAACAAGAACTGCAACGCAATGGACTATTATTCATACTGGTTAGTGATTCGTGAGAATAAAGATAATCACATTTTAAAATGCTGCCAATTATTTCACCAATATATCGTAGATATATATGCAAAAATGGAAACTGAACTTTGATATTTATCCGTTTGAATCAAACCAAGCTTCGCTCTGAAGAATATGTTCATACATGCTAAATGCAGTTGTCAATGAAGGTAATACAACTAATGGAAGACTAACGATATTTCCATCTTCATATACAGGTCGCCCACGTCATGTACATGAGTACGCTCAAGATGCAATAGCGTATGTTCGTTACTATGAGCATCCAGGCCTATTCATTACATAACATTTCAATTTTAAAAGATATCTCGTTCTTTCCCCACCTTCTTAAACTATCAATAAGTTATATTAGGCTATAATGTTGTATTTGCACAAATGTATGAATAATACAATTAAATATGTCAATGTGTATTGTAACAACCACAATTATACATTTCTGTGCAGTTTGTAAGTAACGCGTATGTCAATCACAAAGTCTATAAATCTGGACCGTTTGGCCCCAGCCGCCTGACACCGCCACGGTAGTATTCTAGCTTCTCCTTGCCCCCCTTCAGGGGTCTGGAACAAATTAATGGGTCCGTCTGTACAACCACCTACGATGACGTTGACGATCACCAGATCCCACCTTCAGGAATACGACCACACAACTGGGAAGTAGATCGCGGGGAATCGTCAGAAAGGTGAAGGGAAAGGGGTGGATTGGCAGCTGGTGGTTAGCCATATTAAGAGGCGGTAGATCGACAGAGGAGGTCGGTTAGTTAAGATGAGAACTAGCCTCCCCCCAGCCTTCGCTAGGACTGTACAGACCGAATCAATAATTTGTTCCTCGACCCCTGAAGGGGAGTAAGGAGAAGCTGGAATGCGATCGTGGAGGTGCCAAGTGGCAGGGACCGGCTGGACCTGGTTTACCGATTCTACGCTCGATTTACAAACTGCACAGAAATTTATAATCTTGCCCGGTATAATATATATTGATATATATTGTTGTATTGTTCATAAAAACTGGTGAATATGATATTACGAAACCTAATATAAGTTAATGGCAGTATAAGGAGATGGAAAATGAGGGTATTAGCTTTAAACATTGAAAAAATGTCCTTCGAGAAGAAACTTTTGCATTTTAGTTGCTTCCTATGTCTTTCTAAAATCAGTTGCTTCGCCAATTGCTCCAACAAAGCAACTAAAATTTTTCTCGTAGGATATTTTTTCAATGTTGAAAGCTAATATCCTCATTTTCCATCTTCTTAAACTGCCAATAACTTATATTAGGTTTCGTAATATCATATTCGTTAGTTTCTATGAATAATACAACAATATATATCAATATATATTATACCGGGCATGATTGTAAATTTTAGCGCAGTTTGTAAATGACGCGTATGTCGAGCGTAGTCAGTAAACCAGGTCCAGCCGGTCCTTGCCACTTGGCACCTCCACGATCGCACTCCAGCTTTTCCTTGCCCCCCTTCAGGGGTCGCGGAACTAATTATTTATTCGGTCTGTGTCACACGACCTGTAACGACTACTAGTTGGCTTATTAAAAGCTTACATCGCCGGTTCACGTGTAAGTGGAATCTACATTTAACATAAAATGAGACGCTTGTAGCGAAGACGTAAGATTACATATCTACGGAATAAAAATAAAACATTACAGATGAAGGAAAGTTACAGAAAAATGTACAAAGACATTTTTTTGTATTTTTCATAATTTCAGTATTATATTTAAGCAAAATTACTTCTTTATTCTAAGGATATGCAGTACCGTGCGTTGTATACTCCTGTTTGCAAAACATGGAATTGTAATAAATTATGTATATATGCAAGTTTATTAAACCTTTCCTCTTCGGGTTATAGTCTTTTATAATTCGTTCTTTACACAATTTCACACTCCATCCGTACTCTTGAGCTTGTCGTCACACACTTACATATCTACCTTACATTCTACCTCACATCTTACATCTACTTAGCGAGACCCCTTTCCCCTCTGACCGGACGTCATCTCTTTCTAGCGTCTGCTCATCTTCTGTCTCACTCTCTCCTCACCTCCCTTTTTTCCTACTTCCCTCCGTCCTTCTCATCCAACGTTCCCGTTCTCACTCACCCCTCAGAATCCTCCACTATACCTGCTCCCAATCCCCCTCAATTTCTTCCACCCCCCGATCCTACCCCCCCCCCTCACACATGTTTCCACGTCTCCTCAACCTCATCACATATCTTACATTTCCTCCTGATACTCTCCTCCCAGTACTTCCCTTCCTTCATCTCGATCCCCGACCTGCACCTCATTTTGATGGGTTTCGGACGTCGCGATCAAAATTACAAAAAATCTTACTATTAATTTTTTCTGATTTATATTGATAATTATTGGGTAAATGAGACGAATGTATAACCAAATCTATTTCCTCCTCAGCCCTGTAATTTCAGAATTGTGTATGACGTATACCTATCTGTACGGATATCCGTCAAAATGGGTACGCTAGATTCACAGTTAATCATAATAAATCATTACTTTGTAATGACATTATTTTTCAGGTGATAAATGTAAAAGTAGTTAGAACGTAGAAACTAAATAAAAATCATAATTCACCGGAGATATCCTTCGATGACTTTGAACACAATATGAACGCATCACGGTTGGTAAAAGCAAGAGATTTGTTACGTGTGCTTATCTCACAATTGTACATACCAATTGTCGTACAGATAAGTTTGCCCTAATATCTGAAACTTGAAATAGATTGATACATAACAGTCAAGCGTGCTACAAACCATATCAATTGATGAACAACTGTTTCCGACGAAAGCTCGATGTCGCTTTACGCAATACATACCTAACAAGCCTCAAAAATTTGACACAAAATGGATGACAGTCGATGTCAAAATAAAATATATTATAAATGGTTTTCCGTTTTAGGGTAAACGAAACCCGGTCTTTTACACTTTTAGAGCAATTTGTAGTCTTGAAATTGGTCAAACCGTACTTACGTCGAGGAAAAAATATAACTATAGATAATTTTTTTACCAGGATACCACTTGCAAAAAAATTATTAGCAAAAAAACAACTTTAGATGGGACCATCCGGATGAGATAACGAAAAAGAGTTACCAAATTGTTTCCTGTTGTTTGCGAATAGATGGCTCCAGCAGTAAGTGCTGGTCGATTTTGACCTAGCAAAATATCTTTAACCAAGCATAGACGCATGGTAAAAAAACCGTGCGGACACATTAATGATTTTGTTTTGGCGTCATATACTTTTGGATGTGTGAAAATGTTTGATTTTATGCCAAATAATTGTCATTTGCGGGAAGTATCGATTTTCTTCTTTCATTCGAAGAAAACGGCTGCTGAAGCGCATCGAGAGCTCCAAAACGTTTACGGAGATGCTGCTCTAAGTGAAACAACGTACCGTGATTGGTTCCGTTGCTTCAAAGACGGTGATTTTAACGTTGCCGACCGTTCGCATGAAGGACGGCCATAAACCTTCGAAAACGCTGAATGAAAAGCATTGCTCGTTGAGGATTCGTGTCAAAAGCAAGAAGAGCTTGCTTCAGTATTAGGAGTTACCCACTAAGCCATTGCTAAGCGATTGCATGCGTTGGGAATATTCAAAAACAAGAAACTTGGATTCCTTATGATTTGAAGCCAAGAGGCGTTGAGCGCCGTTTTTTTGCCTGTGAACAACTGCTCCAGCGGCAAAAAAGGAAGGGTTTTCTTCATCGTATCGTGACGGGTGATGAAAAATGGATACATTACAGCAACCCGAAGAAAATAAAGTCATGGGGACTGCCCGGCCATGCGCCTACGTCGTCAGCTCGACCGAATATTCACGCTGCGAAGGTTATGCTGTGCATTTTGTGGGCCCAAGTCGGCGTTATTTATTACGAGCTGTTGAAACCGTGCGAAACCATCACCGTGGAACGGTATTGCCTTCAATTGATGCGATTGAGCCGAGCATTGCGCTGAAAACGGCCACCGTACAAGGAGAGGCACGAAAAAGTGATTCTACAGCGTGACGGCCTCACGTTGCCAAACCCGTTAAAACCTACCTGGAAACACTCAAATGGGATGTCCTACCCCACCCGCCATATTCCCCAGATATTGCGCCCTCCGATTATCACTTGTTCCGTTCGATGGCACATTGTCTAGCCGATCAGCTATTCCGCTCATACGAAGACATCGAAAAATGGTTCAATTTGTGGTTAGCCTCAAAAGACGAGGAGTTTTTCCAACGCGGTATTCGAGCTCTTCCAGAAAGATGGGAGAAGGTTGTAGCTAGCGATGGACAATACTTTGAATGATTCGTTTGTAACTATTTTTTCAGGATATAGTTGAATTTCTATTTAAAAAACAACGAGAACTGAGTTACGCACCTAATATGTAAAGATAAAATAACCTTGTTTTGTTTACTGCATTATAAATCAAACAACTGCATTCTTATTATTTACCAAAGTAAACTAAAAATAAAAGTATTATTACTAAGTACAAAATATACATATGTGTCATTGTGTTATCACAAAAGTGTCCCAGAAACACTTATATTTTATAATAAGACTAAGTTTTGGCGTAGATGTAGTCGACCAAATGACGCGCAAATACAATGTACAAGCGGGATTTTTCCGATGGCTTTTTCAGTTTTTTCATAATTTTTGGATATGACACTTATACATTTCTGGGTATTACACAAAAAATGCACCGTGCGAGAATATCCCGAAAAAATTTCATATTTCAATTTCTCTTTTTATCCGTTAGCAATCCGCAACTGCGCAAATCGTGTAAAATCTGCTATTGTATTGGGTTGTTCGGAAAGTAATTTTGTTTTTTTTCTTGTGAAAATGAAAGACAATTTTCGCATAACGAATAAATATTTTATTAAATTATATGTTGGCCACTCTGGTCCAATACCTTTCGCCATATTTCTGGCAGTTGCATGATTCCACGCTCATCGAATTTTTGCTCTTTGCTGGCAAAAAACTGATCCAGATGATTTTTGACCTCCTCATTTGAAGGAAAGGTTATATCGTCTAAAGAATTTTGCAGTGACCGGAACAAATAATAATCCGAAGGTGCGGGATCTGGAGAATATGATGAGTGTGGCAGTATATCCCATTCAAGTTGCGCGCGAGTGACCAAACTTGTGTGAGGTCCCGCATTATCTTGGTGGAACACTACACCTTTTCCGTTGACTAATTCTGGCCTTTTCTGTTGAAGTGCATCATTCAGTTTGTCCATTCGATGACAGTAGACTTCCGAATTAATTGTTGTTATCCAATAAAAGCTCAAAAACAACGATTCTTTGAAATCCCACCAAACAAACAGCATCACCTTTTTTTGATCGATATTGGCTTTCGAAATCCTTTAAGTCGGTTCATCTTTTTTGTTGTATGATCTCTTGTGTTTAACATTGTTATATACAACCCATTTTTCGTCCTTAGTAATGATACACTCCAAAAATGGATAATTTTCGTGACGTTTGAAAAGCGAATCGCAGACGTCAACGCGACGACACAAATTTCTCACCGTGAGGACATGGAGAACCCACATATCGAGCTTCGAGGTTAAACCTAGACCTTTCAAATGGTCATAATTCACCGGTTTGCATCAACTAATGTCTTTATTGTGCCTTTATCAGCTTCAACCGGTCTTCGAGAACATGATGCATCTTCGACATCAAAATTGCTGGATCAAAATTTTGTAAACCAGGTCTGGCACTGGCATACTGTCGATACTTCTTTTCCATACACATTGGTTAATTGCATTCTGGCCTGAACAGCATCTTTGCCTTTTCTATAGTAAAAAAGTAAAATATTACAAAAATGCTGATTTTTGCTCTCCATATTTAAAAGGGCACCGAGCAAAAACTAGTGCGGAGAATCAATTGGAATTTTTCACACACAAGCCTTGCTATATCAGCTCTCAAAACATATAATGATTATGCAGCTTAAATGTGAAATTGGGTGTGAAAAAATTCTCGAAAAAACTTCTCTCTCAAAAAAACGATTAAATCCTCTATCGGGAAGAAACAAAATTACTTTCCGAACAACCCAATAACAAACAAAAAAATAAGAAGATTTGTATTAAATGTAAAAAAAACGTTTGCGAAAAATGTATACAAACAACAAAATATATCTGCAGAAAAATGCATGGAATAAATATATGTACAGTAAAAGTTTATATAAGTTTATGATTATTTATGCAGCGTTAACAGATTTAATTAACATATATTAAGTCTATTAGGATTGTAATTGTTTTTAAATTAAATTAATGGTTTTTCCTTTAAGAAAATACGAGGTTTCCTTCACCCGTCAATTCGACGGATCTCCGTAAAAATTGATATACAAAAAATATCCGTAAACCTAGTGTTAAATACCTTGGCACTCCTTTTACCTTCATTTCCGCCTATTGTATCTTGCTTCATGTATCCTTTCCCACCTGTTTTCTCCGTCCTTATCCTACCATCTGTCCACCATCCTGTCAAATTCTTCTTCCCTTCCCTCTACTCTTCTTTGCTCCACTTCCTCCATCATTATCCCTCTCCCTCGCTTTCCAGCCTATCTCTTCTGCCCTGCTCCCATCCTGACTCCATCCTTCCCTTTCTCGCCCTTTCTCTCATTTCCTTCTAATACTTCCTGACCAGCGCCCCCCCCCCTTTCCCTTTACACAGCCTCTACGCAACCCCTACCCTTTTATCGCCGCTCTAATCCCCAACCGATCCCTCTTTAACACTTCCCTAACTATGTATCCCAAAGTTTCTCTGTCCACCCTTAGCGCCTATCTTGAGTATCTCTCGTGTAGTCCCTCAATTTCGTCCCTCTGCTTCCACCTCCATACCTCTACTCCGTATCCTAGTATCGCCCAAATCAGTTTATCATTGTAATTAATTATAAATACTCAGGAAAGTTGCGAAGGTTTAAAATTCAACAAATTTTCTAGTTATCTTAAATCTTCAAAACTTTTCGTGTATGACATCTATTTCATATTTACATAGATATTTTCCTATTTAAAAAACAATGTGAATTAAAATATTGTATTACTTTATACATCTTTAATTTATAATACATTAAAAATACTTTCTTATTTTTCACAAGTGTGGCTAACCACCCATTTTCTTAATGTAATCGGTGTGATAATAAAATAAGATGTTGTAAAACAAATCTCCTACGTCTGATACTTCCATGTGATACGTATACTTTAATTCTGGTCTTTTAGAATCCATTTTAAATAGTAGCTCCTAGGCAGAATCACCTTAACAGTCGATGCAAAAAATTAATTTAAAAAAATAAATATATAAATATTAAATAAGTAAATGTGATTGTAATTATATTACGTTTGATTTTATTTTGATCAGAAAAATTTCACCAATATGATAAATAAAATTTCAGATACAAAGGAAAGATAGGTTAAAGAATTTGAGACAAGACATTATTGCGTTAAGAACTGTTAAGGGTTCAAATCCTTGCCGTCACCTCCGGTTTTTTCATGTGATATGTATACTGTATATCTGTTGGTTGGAAACCCAGGGGACCGACAGTGAACTTTCCGTTTGGTCCGCGCCGGTCCCAGGACCCGACAGGATTGAAGTTAAAAAGTAAATGTAGATATTTCAATGAAATTTACTAAAACATTCTAAACAAAAATGTGGCTTGGATTTACACATATTACAAAACGTGACAACTTTTTGGTAACATTTTTGGCTGTCTTGCGTCCAAGTAGTTTTGAATGGTTATCATTACATTCCGAACAATATCATTGTTGATTTCTATGTACGTCTCCTTCTTTTTTGAGTAACCTATGAATTCATCTTTCAATTTGGCTTGGAATTTCGTCATCTAGATTCCTACCCAGTGCGTGAAGTCGCTTGTTTTGAATACGCGGATCACCCTGTATCGTATTGCTTGAGCGCTCGCTCGCTGCCGGCTGAACGGAAACGACAGTAATTTCGGCGTCGCGCTCAACGTGTTAAATAATAGGTCCTAGGGCAAATAACCTTAGCAGTCGGTGCCAAAAATGAATATAAAAAAATAACAAAGGAACTGCTAAGGGTATACAGAAGCGAATTTGTTGGCAGCCCTGATTTGTCTCCCTGAATTTGGAGATCTCTTGCGGAATAATTAAAAAAACTTCGGAAAGAAGGAATTAATTGATATGACAATAGCGGGATGGACAAGAATTAGAAATACAAACTCAGAACAGCATCGATTTATTTGATACTATACCGTGAAGCAAAAACGCAATGTATTCTCCTGATTTTTATTTAAAGATGCGTTCTATAAGTAAGCTGTGAAATACAATGGCCGCTTGAACAATTTCGCTGCAACTTCGTCGAAAATCAAAGGACAAATTTCTGTAGAATAACATTTTGTGCGGCACTTTTTTCAACAGAGAACCCTATACCCCGCTGAACACAATTTTTCTAAATAAGAGTATGGCAATTATTATGAATTTCCCTAATAATTGTAGTTTTGACTTTGTATAGAAGGCAATGACAAAAAGAGTGAAGTCAGCGGAGAAGAAGTGAAACACGGGTAGGGCTGCATATACATATTTCGAGGCCTCGGATACAAAAACAAAATTTTTCTTTCTGTACAATGTGGAGAGAAACACGTTTAGAATGAGATATACATCTTCAAGAGGATTATACAAACCACTTTCAAGTGTTCGTTCTTGAAAAAGTTGTAAAATAAAAATGTTATTCTGTAAAAACTTACAAATTCATTTCTTGTAAAGTTCTAAAAATCAAATTGCCACATGGAGCCACTTAATACTATGCATAATTGTACGGAGAATATTTAGAATAAAAAATCATAACAAAATATTGCGTCTTTCCTTAAAACATCTTCGCGCAAAAAAATACAATAAATTTGAACCGTTTAGATACCATCATGGTTGCGCGATATCGCGTTGTTTTTCTTTCTCTTGCTGTTATGATGTGAAGGCAGGCTAACGAGTCATTTTAGTTTGCTCGAATAAAAGGTAATGTGAAAAAGACATCGATGGTTCGATCTCACACACTTTTTTTGATCTACTTGTTTTTTGTTCACCCTGATGATATTTATCTTTTTGTATTTATTTATTAAATTTACAAAAAATACCTTTATTTTTTTACTTTTTTTTTATGGCGTTGTTATACAATGTACTTTAACAATAAGATCAAGTTAAATTTATTAGGTTTGATTGTATCTTTCTACACTTTTTTTGTTTTATTTTTTTTTACATGGAAATATAAAAATAGAATATTTAACCCGTCCCTTGCCACATTAACTACCTTTCGAATCTTTGTTACTCCTATAACCGTTAGGTTTCGTATTTCTTAATTGGTGGAGATATTCGTGCCTCCGAGGATAGGAGAGCGGTGACTCAGGAAAGTGAGGGAATTACGCAATCTTAACCAAGAAATCTGTTTATTCAAGAAAATTTATGATGTGCAAGGAACAGATACAACGCGCTTATGTGCATTTATAATAAACAATAGCGACCGCGGGCCCTTCCCTGGCGTGCGCGTGAATTTACTTCCGCGGACTGCAGTCGTACGCAAGTTTCCCGGCGTCCTACCGATCGACCCGCCGTCGTGGTGTCAAACATATAAATCGAAACAGATCTATTTGTACAATCTGTCTTCTTCACTATTACTCCCGAGACGAGTGAGGACAGTTTCCTCTCGCGTGCAGTGAGTACCTGAAGGTTCCTCTGCGCAAGGAAACAGGCCCACAGCCTGAAATTGCTTTGAAATTCCTAAGAAAACTCCTACAGGACTTAGAGCCGTAGGAGGCGTTCCGACACCAGTCAAGCACCCCACGACCGGACACTTTCCGCTCGTCAACGCGATGCCCGCTGACTCAAGGCAACTATCACTATTCCGGCCGCAAGTACGGACGGAGGACGTGCTAGACCACAGTCAGTTATCCTAGCGCGCGCCTGAGTAACACACGTGGGATCGGAGACCTCGGTTTTGTCCGGGCGATATCACGGTGACTCAGGTTAACGGTAGGTTTTTCCGTGTTGCACGACGACGTGAATTAAAAGTGCTGGCTCAGCTCCAGTAGCAGCTCACAGTACCACACGCAATGCATAACGTGTAACAACGATCGGCAGGGCGCCTTAACGAGCTGGGCAATCGATCTACACGATGATCGAATATGGGTACTGTGACCACCAATGTACCGCCTAAAAGACGCAATAATTCGTTTACCCTGTTCCCCCTTATGCAGGGCACAATAGTGGGAAAATCAAGGATCAGCAGGGCACCTCGGTGAGCCGTTTTCACCTTGACCCTCTATGTGGGTCTGTAAAAGTCGCCAGAGACAAATGTCTTATTACGCTTTTACAGCAGTTTCACCTTCTCTTGCACGTATATTGAAGCTACTTTTTATTGGATGAATACTGTGTATATATGCTAATGCAGAAGGCAGATAAATTAAATAAAATATAACGAAGATTCGGATATAATGACTCTAAGGTGCAATAGATATATGTTCTCTTTCAAAAACCGGTTACTGGCTTGACTGTTCGACGACGAGTGACGATTCCTCCCCACGACCCGAGCTCCTTCGGTCCCTTCTTCCGAGACCGAGGGAGGGGGGATATCCCTACCGCTGCACTTCATGAGCCCAAAAGTGGGGACTTATGCCCCACCACTCTCCATGTTGTGTGGGTATGCTACGTGTGTACGTACGGTTACACGACGGTTACACTCCTTATGACATAATGTCGCCTGACAACATTATTGCTGGAAACGACAGAACGCAGAGACTGATACCGAACCGACAACATCGCTGGGACTATGTTATCTGCAGTTGAAGAATTAGCTGTCATTTTTAGTCAAATTTAAGAAATATATATGTAATTTTAAAGTTATATAATCCGACATGTACCGACAACGAAACGATTCATTAACACGTTGAACTCCACGTCACCCAGATATGGGTGACAGCTATGTTTCCACTGGGCCCCGTCACCCATAAACGGGTGACACTATTCTTGTCCAATTAAAACAGGATTTTTGAGGTACTTTATAATAATTTTATTTGGAACACAATTATAATCGGTATAAACAACAGAAAGTAACGATAAACTATAAAATAAACAAAAAGAAACATTAAAAATATACTTATATTTAAATTTATTTTAAAAATATTATATCTTATTAATTATTAAGCTATAAAATAAATAAAATGAAACATTAAAAATATATTTATATTTAAATTTGGTGTAAATGCAATAATATCTGTCATAATGAATTTTTTTCGGAACGCTTATCACATTTCCCACTTCGAAGTCCTTTATACTTTGTACGCACCTTCCACAAAATTATCTTCTAATACTCTTCAAAAAAATATCTTCTAAAAATAAAAATACCTACCTAAAGCCTATCTTGCAAAAAATATCCTTTCGTATATTACAAAATAACTACAGGTTACATTTAACACGTTGACTGCCACGCGATTTTATAAGAAAATCCCATTCAGGACACGCGCGCTGATATCGTGGTACAGCAATGCGAAGTGCACTAGCATATTAAAGTTTACTCGATGCAAGTGTTTAGGACCATTTTTTTTTATCGTAGTGGAAGATATTTATGTTTGGAAGGAAACGCTTATATGGACATTCATCTAACACGTTATGCGCTCAGTCTGTTTTGTCTTGCTTATCGTTTAGGGCGCTAGATAAGGTTACATTGAAATTGTTTTGCGGCTGGGGCTTTGCTTAGATTACTACAAAGTAATACAAAACAGTTACAAAATATCTAGTAATACAAAACACTTTAGCAATGTCTTACGTGATGCATTTTCGAAATGTTTTACGCATATTCATTCACTCCTCTATGGTTCTTGGCCCAGTGCAGACAAAAATCATACCTTAGCCCTCAAAATGTCAGGTGAACAGTGTGAAAGTGACAATAGTGAAATTATTTTTGCTAAAAGGCGGCATAGAGTGAATATGTTTTAATATAAACCTGAAATCTGCGGCCGGTCCCTGCGGACCGGCCCGGCCTGAACGGAGAGTCTAACACCGGTCCCTAGGGACCGCCGTGGCATTTAACGTGTTAAACGACGCATTGCATTCTACCGCTCTTCCATATGGCGCTGTTTACACTCCCGGATTTGGGCCCAGGGAGAAACTCCACTGACTTACGCTGGGCGTTTGTGTTAAACACCTTCTGTTGTACCGTGGGAAGCATAGCAGATTAAAAATTTTTTAACCCGAATTCAATTTCCGCCACTGAGTTGTTTTTCGCCTTTTTAGAATAATAAATACAGAAAGATTATATCGTCTCTGTCGTCCGCCCGAGTAATCAAGACCATACTTGGCACCGGTAAGTTTTATCACTGGCATGCGCTTACAGCTTTACTCGCGGCACCAACAGGATGTCACCGGTAAGTAATGGTTTTCTCCACGACGGTCCCACATTAGTATCAACGGATGGCACTGTTATTTACAAAAATATGATAAAAATATACAGCATTGATGTAAACATGTTCTATCTTTCTATCATTAATCGTAAACTAAGAAAATAAATTTGTGTATCGCATGATGAAATAAAATAGCCAATATATCATCGCGTCTTTCTGGCAGGTTCATGCGTGTATTGCAAATTGACGTGAGTTCTATACTCCATTATATTTGTCTAAATCAAATCGTAAACAAAAATTTTTATTTATTAATATCCGTAGTTTCAATATAAACCTTTAAAAAAAAAAACAAAAAAAAAGGTGGGAAATTAGAAGACTTATACACCTTTGAACAGAAACGTTCGTTTTTCTACGTTATTTTTTCACATTTTTGCTATGAAAATGTTTTTTTGCAGTGATTTTTTAAAACACCAGGTACATGTAGAAGGTAATAATATTATACCGTTATACTTAAAGTTTCATTAAAATCCGTTGAATAGTTTTTAAATAATAGTTCACGTCAATTTCAGAAATGTAGTTTTAAAACAGAAACAAATTTATAAATTTGAGAAGTGAAAAGTATCTGATATTTATATCATATTGACTAATGAGTGATTCCATACAATTGTCCTTCAGCTTCCTCATACAACTAATTTTTCTTGAATTGTAGCACTCTGTATAATTTACGAACCTCCTTGCTGAATGAAGCAAGCATCGTCTTTGTAAAATCAAGCGCTGCCTATTAATCTTATCAGCGTACCTCTTACACAGACTGCCAATAATTATTTTTAACTCCTGCATACTTTGTAAAATGCAAGCATAGCCATCATTGAACAGTCCAGCACCGACATACAATGCTGTTTCAACTATCTTTAACTCAAAATTTAAATGTTTCAGAGCTAAGCGCAAGGTGATAGAATTTAAACTTTCATTTGCATTCTGTGTATGGCCCCCAAAGTATCTCTGAAGTCATTCATTCTTGGATAAATAGGCCATTTATTTTGAAAGTGGCCTAAGTCCATTTGTCAATTATTTCCGGTTGCCTGTGATTACATGTACAACTTTACGTTATTTATCAATAAAGCATTTGAGATTACTTATATTCCGAATAAATACGATAATTTTTGACACATATTTTTTTAGTATTAGTTCAATAGTTGATCCGTTTATTTTGAAAGTGGCCTGTAAGATGAACTGGAGGAGGGTGTTCAAACAAAACCTAACTTGCAAAAGCTTTCCATTTCTGTCACTTGGACCAGTTGTCTTCGCCCTCCGAGCAGTATTCATGCTCTGGATTTTTGTTCGTAGAGCAGAAATGGTAATAAGTGGCTGTAATGTTGTTCTTCAAGTCTTCAACACTCCCCACATTTCTCCGAATAGCAAAGGCATAGTAAACAGTTAGTTTCTGTATCAAAGTTTTTGTCAATGTGCCCTTTCCACCGAGCTCATATGCTTCATATGCTTATATTATATTCATATGCTTTATAGCACTGTAATCAAGCATTATAAAACAGGAGATAAAATAATAAAACTTAGGAAATTCCGCTACAAACACGTGTCTGTACATGCTGCACACTGTACAGCCCCAACGCCACTCAACAAACATATCACACTAATCGACTATAACTTCCTAAATTTTTCGAAATTTATTTTGAAACTTTTGCATCTTAGTTACTTTATATGTCTTCCTAATATCAGTTGCTTCGCCATTTACTCCAACAAAGCTACTAAGATGCAAAAGTTTTTTCTCGCAAGACATTTTTTCAATGTTTCAAGCTAATACTCTCATTTTCCATCTCCTTATACTGCCATTAAGTTATATTAGGTTTCCTAATATCATATTCACCAGTTTTTATGAACAATGCAACAATATATATCAATATATATTATTTTATATAGTATATAGTTTGTATATCGCGTTATATATAGTTTGTATATTGTATATATGTATTATATAGTTTGTATATCGCGCGCATATTGTGCGTAGAATCGGTAAACCAGGTCCAGCCGGTCCCTGCCATTTGGCACCTCCACGATCGCATTCCAGCTTCTCCTTACTCCCCTTTAGAGGTCGAAGAACAAATTATTGATTCGGTCTGTACAGACGGACCCATTAATTTGTTCCAGGACCCCTCAAGGGGGGCGAGGAGAAGCTAGAATACGACTGTGGGGGTGTCAGGCGGCTGGGGCCAGTCGGCCTAGATTTGTAGACTGTGATCGCCACGCGCGCTATTTACAAACTGCGCAGAAATATATAATTATGGTCGTTACAATATACATTGACATATTTAATTGTATTATGCATACATTTCTTCTTGAAGGGTATTTTTCCAATGTAAAAAGATATCTCGTTCTTTTCCCACCTTCTCAGACTATCAATAAATTATATTAGGCTCTATAATGTTGTATTTGCACAAATGTATAAATAATACAATTAAATATGTCAATATGTATTGTAACAACCATAATTATACATTCCTACGCAGTTTGTAAATAGCGCGCGTATCGATCATAGGGACTGTAAATCTGTAGCAATAGGCCCCAGCCGCCTGACACCGCCACGGTAGTATTCTAGCTTTTCCTTGCCCTCCTTGAGGGGTCCTAGAACAAATTAATGGTTCCATCTGTACCCTCCTCAAAGGAACTACGGCGCATCCACATCACACGCTTAATTGTGTCCAATAAAGATAACATAGGCATAGGAGCATCAGTGACATTTCCGAGACAGCTCCAGAGCGACAATCATGAAAGTTTTACAGTATACAAGAATGGTATGCACCGTATACCTCTATGCTCTGCTGATATCACCCATATAAAATTCCAAATATTCGAAAGATTTAGGCAATTTCCAAAACAAAGGACGTTGCAGATAAAAAAAAGTAAATAAACATAAAATATGGCAAGCCAGACATTTAAAAACTAGCCCGATAAGTATCGTTATAAACTTTTTTAATTTAATTTTTTTTATCTGAATTGTCTTTTAACATATAGGTGAAATTTTTCCGATCTGAATATAACCAAACACAATATAATTACAACTAAATTTACTTATTTAACAACTTTAACTAATTTTAGTATAATATATTGAGTAATTAATTTCATACAGAAATAGAGAAATTCCAAATAAGTAAAGATGGTAGGCGCTACGTGTTTAGTTTCATTTTGATTGTCAAACTTTTACCATATCTTCTGTGTCATTTTGTTTGCACATACTTCAAGCTCATTTCAAAATTACTGATTGCTTTTATTCCTGCATAGGATCTACATACATTAATATCTATAGTTTTACATATATTACTATTTAATGCGATAATTCCTTTTAGTTCTATCCATTGAAATCCAAAATCTTTCATTAAATTGGAACCTAGTATCATTTCATAACGTTTCAACTTAAGCAAAAACTACAAGCAACATCAGATTCATTCTTTTTGTTTTGTCTATTATTGTATTTATTGTAAGTATACATGTAATTTCTGATACAAATTTATTCACTCCAAAAAATCTTTGTAAACCGTTTTACAAATTTTGTACTAAAAATTTTTGGAATAAGCACCGACTTGATAAAACTAATGGGACTTCTGAAATATAACTCTGTGTTTAATTCACACTCAATGTTAATGTCTTCATTGCAAACTTTGTACATAATCTTTTGTTGAAATTTATTACTTTGTGTTTGCACCTTCTCTACCATATCGGTTACCTGCTCTTTAGGATTCTGATCCTTCCTTTCTCCATCTGGACACTTTTTTATCTAATGACATGTTTTTACGCACATGGAACAAGCACTTTTGCTTGTTATAAATAAATTAATGCTATAAATAGATTAATATTATAAATAAACTTTTACTTGTTATAAAATAAATTAAAAATGTTATTTAAACTTAGTTGTCGTGTGGTGCTTCTTTCTCGTGCTTATACCTCGGATGTCACTCACAATTTTACTTGTCATTTGCATTTTTTCTATTTATTCCTTTTCTGCTTGTAATTCACCTTCTAATAAAGCAGCTTTGCAACATGTCACATTTACTTCGTGCATAAGAATCTTCATCAGAACTTACACTTGCTCTTACACTTCATTTTTCAGACAGATTTACCTCCATTAAATTTCCAATAATTTTCCACAAACAGCACAGTTTTTCCACTTACCACTGTCACACACAATGTAGTAAAACTTTTTTTTATGCTAAGCATTCAAATTTTTATTCTCATGCCAGTACTAATAGTATTGTGTATGTGCAAGGATGGGAAGGGGGTAGAGGGATGAGATAGCATGTGCAAGGCAGGGATATACGTTGTAATAAACTTTCTGCTTTCCTTTTTTTCAATATAATATAAAGTGTATTAATTACAAGGTAATCCTAATCTACTTCACATTCACTCACCACTATATTCTCTACCCTCAATATTTTTACCCTTACATTCTTTCTATATCTTTCTCTTTCGCTTTCTGTTTTCAACCATTGCATTGTCGCTTACCAACTCTTCATATTTTCTCAATCCTGACTTAATGTCCACGCCTTCAGTACTTGACTACCATGCCTTTAAGCAGGCTATTCTTCCTCACAAAATTTCCTCACCACTTATTGGTTATATGTACTATCTCTGCATTCCACAATTTCTTAATTTTTACAATATAAAAAAATGTTTATTAAAAAAGGTTTACTGTTGCATTAAGAAACGTGGAATTGTGAACTCTTCTCAAAGTGGCCCTGCCGCATATTACAATTATGTGCCATATCACACGGTTCACTAAGGCTGGTGAAGATAACATAGGCATAGGACCAAGGCGATGTAATCAAGAATGTGACACAAATGGAAACATTACTGTATATTTTGCAAACTTTGACCTTAATTCTTCCGAAAACAAAAGTGTAAAACCCTAAATCTTTTTACAGGAAACATCTCCGAAGCACTATGTGAAAGAACATCAAAATCGGCGGGTAGCCAGATCTGCCTTTCCCTTGTGAGTGCACTGTGCCTTTTTTCAACTAAACACGTCTTACATTGCTCCTAGATTTTATCAAATATAATGTACATTTTTTTCATTTCATATCTTTTTTATTTAAGGTAAAAATATTCAGAAAATGTCAGTTAATTGATGGAAAGAGGACAAAATTATACTCGCACTCAGGTGACATATAGCATAGAAACGACCCTCAATAACAATAAAATCTAGTTTTAGGTAAACGTGTGCAAATGAAATTGCTATCTGATTAGTGTTATTAACTTACAAATAAATTTTTATTGATCATTTATCTTAATTCGATAATGCGCTGAAATATTTAGAAAACGAAATACTTACAAAAGTAATTTTCTGCATTATGATGTCATTTTTAAATAAAGATCATTTTCGAACATTTTGCATGGTAAGCTATAAAGTATTGTGCATACAACAAAATATACGAAGAGACCTGGTACTGATATTTTTAATAAGCATTTTAGCAAAATTAATATAATCGCCAAAGACTTTTAAACTTGCACATTACATGTACTGACAGTTTACAAAAATATTGTAAAGCATAACCTATGTACATATTATACAATTTATCGATCTGTTATATTTTTTTTACGTTCCATTGATTATACTTTTTTAATTTACTTCAGATGCAATAATTCAAGCTAATTATAGACACAACAATTTTCAACAAATTTCGTAAAATATATATGTACATTGACATAAGTTACATAATTTTTTCTTCCATTAAATAATATATATAAGACAACGCAAATTTCCATGCGTGCAAAATGAACACTTCAAGTTACCCTTAATGCTTAAAAAGTTCAATTGAAATTCTACACAAACATTATATGTTAAAAAATGTGTATATAGTTACTTGATTCAAATTCGAAAATAAAACAAGAATATAGATAAAATACACAATTAAAAATTGTGTTTTATTCTTTTCTCCGTATACGATCAGATATAATTCAACATTCAGTTATACTTCTAGTGTAATTTTATTTGTACACAATCATGTAAATGTAACGATAACTTTCTTCGTATCATCCTATTGACTCTCAGCGGCTCATACGGACATGTAAAACGCGTTCATCTAATGCATGCAATTTTTACATTTTCACGAATATTCGGAACTGTTCTATAAACCATAAATTACTAAAAACCAAAAATGTAGTGATTCAACATCCTACTTCGTACTTATTTGTAGAATTGGATATACATGTGCTCAGCCAGCAATTATAAAAAGTAGATTGTCCATCACAAGTTGTGCCAGCTTAAATATCGATTTAAGTGTCCAGACTAACCTGGTTTTGATTCACGAAACGTCGTAATATCGTAGCGTTGTAGCACTTTACGTAAGAACATGGGACGCGTTATTGATCTAATCTCTAATGCATTCGGCAAAATTATTTTACAATAGTATTAGCTATGGGTATGATTAAAATACCTATTTGTCGTGACGTCAAATATATTTTACGGAAACCGATTAAAAAAGTTCGTTTTTATACAGTGAGCAAAACGTCAATATCACGTAGGCTAATTTATAACATATGCACGCAACATAAGCCAAACAGTAAAATGTGAATGTTTCGTAAACAAAGTAATTTAGGTTGCAACTTGGTACGTTATATGACAAAAAACTCTCAGGTTCTTTCATGTTTTACTACTCATGTTTTACGACAATAAGTTTGCATATACAATTCAAAAGTTGTTACTATACCTGATATCCTTCTTCTCAATATCAAGATCTACTTCTGTCGGAGACACAATTTTTTCCTCGGCCGGCAATTCCGGACCACCGTCTTCAGCCTTTTTGTTCATCCAAGTGGACACCTGATTTGTCAAGCCAGAGAACATTTTAAAAAATGGATTTGTCGCTCGACGGAACGCTGAAATGTACGTAATAGATTCCTTGTCTTCCTCCCTCAGATTAACACGAATGTCACTGAAATCCTCACGGAATCGGACTGACGATAAAAATCCATCCACACAGCGATCGCGTAGCCATAAACAGAGTACGTTCTATGTGCGGCCGCGCATCTCATATCGCGCATGTTGAACGCACACACGGTGCGCCTTTACTTCATGGTGGCTAAATGTTGAAACAATGTGACCAATCAACATTGTTCCATTTCTACTTGAAATTTTTGAAAAGGAACAATTGTGTTGGTACCGTGCAATACTAAACCGTACTGTTCGCGGAAGCACGCAAAGAATTAATAATTTCTTCCTTGACCTTTCAAGGGGAGCAAGAAATATTTGGAATGTAATCGCGGCAGTGTGAGATGGCAAGGACCAATTGGTCCAGATTTATATACTCCATGATCGACCGGCGCGCTATTTACAAACTGCACAGAAATGTATAATTATGGTGGTTATAATACACATTGACATATTTAACTGTACTATTCATAAAAACGTGAAAATACAACATTATGGAGCCGAATATAACTATTGATAGTCTAAGAAGGTGGGAAAAGAACGAAATATCTTTTAAAATTGAAAAAATGCCCTTCAAGCAGAACCTTTTGCATCAGAATTATTACAGATAATGATTTTGTTACATTTATCGATTAAAAAGATTAAATCAAGTAATTGTGCAAGGACTGATTATTAATTGTTACTTTTCAGAGCTATAATGCACTTTTTCAGAGTTATAAAATGGTTCTTTTCAGGGTTATGAGGCGGTTCTTGACTGAACTACAATTTATTTTACATTGGAACAATTAATCAAGGAATTAATGTTACGAAATCGTTATATGTAATAATTCTGACGCAAAAGTTTATTCTAAAAGGCATTTTATCAATTTTAAAAAATATTTCCTTCTTTTCCCGTCTTCTTGGATTAGCAATAGGTTATATTAAATTTTATAATGTTATATTTCCGCGTTTCTGTAAATAATAAAATTAAATATGTCAATATGTATTGTAACAACCACAATTATACATTTCTGCGCAGTTTGTAAATAGCGTACGTATTGATTATAAAGTCTTTAAATCTGGACCGAATGGCCCCAGCCGCCTGATACCGCCACGGTCGCATTCCAGCATCTACTTGCGCCCCTTCAACGGTCCAGCAACAACTTATTGATACAATTCAAAGAGTAAGAGTATCTAGGCTGGCGCGAAATCGCGCAACCATAATGATGTTCAAGCAGTTTGGATTCGTCGCAATTTTTATAGAAAGGTGTTTGAAGGAAAATGGCAACATGTTTATAAGATCTTTTATTTTAAATATTTTTTGTACAATTACACATCATGTTTAGTTGCCCGATGTTGCAATTTGGCCCTTAAAACTTTATAAAAGATATGTGTTTTTGTTTTTCTAGAAGTTTTTTTCGTAAATGAAAAAATTTGTTTGGCGATTTTTTCAAAAATGAACTATTGGACGACCTTCGCATAGTTCTCCCGAATAGGAAGCAATTATTACGTTTTTCTCTGATAAATGTGTTTTAAAAAAAGGTTTTTCTCCACCTTGGGCCCCGAAAAGTATAAATGTAGTTTAGCCCGTGTTTCAGATCTTCTCCAGCAGAGATGCTGATTTCGCTTTATTTATCGTAAATCCGTCGGGAGGTATGCTTCCTCAATTCCGAATAGAGCGAACTTTGATCGAAATTGCTACATCGGACAGCGGTATCTTGTACTCTGGAATATAATGTATCTTTTAAAGCAAAAATCAAGAGATATAGTTTTCGCTAAATCACGTAACGAGCCGGAAACTCTACATCGATCGTTTGTACCTCTGATCCCATCCCACATGCTCTTATCGTATCGATTCGTCTTTTTTTCTGGGAAACTTCTGAAATTTTCCGCAAGAGACCTCCAAAATCAGCAAAACAAATCAGAAATACCAACAAACTCAATCCTGGGGACTCTCTTCCAGTGATGCCAGGACCTGAGATTTCTTTTCCACGTGGGAGCGTTTGTGCGCATGCGCATGCGACGTCATAGCTCGGCGGCGGTACACACCGAATCAATATTTTGTTCCTGGACTCCTCAAGTGGGGCAAGGAAAAGGTGGAATACGACCGTGGCGGTGTCAGGCGGCTGTCCAATTTTAAAAGATATTTTGTTCTTTTCCTACCTTCTTAAACTATCAATAAATTATATTATGCTCTATAATGTTGTATTTGCACGAATGTATGAATAATACAATTAAATATGTCGCGTGTCAATCACAGAGTCTATAAATCTGGACTGATTGACCCAAGCCGCCTGACACCGCCACAGTCGTATTCCAGCTTCTCCTTGCCCCACTTGAGGGGTCGTGAAGAAGCTGGAATGCGACCGTGGCGGTGTCAGGCGGGGCCAATCGGCCCAGATTTATAGACTCTGTGATCGACACGCGCGCTATTTACAAACTATGCAGGAATGTATAATTAAGGTTGTTACAATACACATTAACATATTTAATTGTATTATTCATAGAAACGTGAAAATACAATATTACAGAGCCTAATATAACTTATTGCTAGTCCAAGAAGATGAGAAAGGAACGAATTACCTTTTTAAATTAAAAAAATGTCCTTTAAGAAGAAACTTTTGCATCAGAATCATTACATATAACGATTTCGTAACATTAATTGTCCAACCAATTGTTCCATAACGTAAAATAACTTGTAGTTCAGTCAAGAACCGTCTCATAACCCTGAAAAGAACCATTTTACAACTCTGAAAAAGTGCATTATAGCTCTGAAAAGTAACAATTAATAATCAGTCCTTGCACAATTACTTGATTTAATCTTTTTAATCGATAAATGTAACAAAATCATTATCTGTAATAATTCTGATGCAAAAGGTTCTGCTTGAAGGGCATTTTTTCAATTTTAAAAGATATTTCGTTCTTTTCCTACCTTCTTAGACTATCAATAGTTATATTCGGCTCTATAATGTTGTATTTCCACGTTTTTATGAATAGTACAGTTAAATATGTCAATGTGTATTGTAATAGCGATAATTATACCTTTTTTGCACAGTTTATAGATAGCGCGCGTGTCGATCACAGAGCTATAAATCTCGATCAATTGACCCTAGCCGCCTGAGCCCGCCACGGTCGCATTCTTGCTCCTCCTTGCCCCCCTGCAGGGGTCTAGGAACAAGTTATTAATTCGGTGTGTACTATATGTTTTATATATGCCTTGTTTGAATACTAGTAAGGTTTTCTGCAATTTTCATTATTCTCGCAACAAATGTTGATATTCATGTAATAAATCAGCTGCAGATGTACGAAATAATAAAAAAATTCATTTATTTCCATGTAAATATGTTATTTCTTTAAAAAATTTCCTCTTCCTGCAATTTCTACTGTATTTTAATTGTCACGGGGGTCTAACGATACCTCATATTTGAGTAAAGTATATACGTTACTCAGAATTAGGTAGGGCGCAAGAGTGGGAAAAATCCCACGTTCTGGCATCACTGCCCTTTTCCCGGCCGACGATTTTTATGATCCAGGGCGAAAGGTAAATTTCAATAATAATTAAATTCATGCAAATATTAATTGATGCTTCTTGAATTATGCATGTATTTATAAAACTAACGAATAATAATATCAATAATAACATAAATAGTGTACCTGCGTACAAAAGCGTTCTTTATAACTCATAGATTTGTTGATGGTATCTTGATTTTGTTTCTTATTGTTTTACGAATGATGTAATAAAAGATTGGAGAGCTTGCTTCGTGGCTCAAAATTCTCTTTTGTATGATAAATTTTGAAACACAATCTGGATAAAGAATCGGTTTTTACAGAGGTTTCACAGAAATAAACTGCCTTTTTATGTGCCTGTCATTTTTTGTTCTATATATAACATACTGATTTAGTTAAGATCCTTTTGGTGTTCTTCCCATGAAATGTGCTACACCGTTTAATCTTTTCAATACATGATCCTTATTGGACTTATTGGAGATTTTATGGGTATTTATGTATTCCTACCTATATATGGGTTTCCATATGGGAAGGAATGGACAGGTCATCGATATATGGATTTTCATCAAAAAAGGGTTAAGATAGGTAAATAATGATGTAAATTGTAAGTGTGATAAACAAGTTACGATTCAAAACACCAAAACACATTCTGATGCGATTATCGATTATCAAAATATTTGCTTTATTTAATGGCGTATGAAAGAATTCGCTATGGCTACAGAATAAATATGCTATACAGTTTACATATTTGAGTGTGACTTTAAATTATTCAGCATCAATATATACAGTTATTCGCAAAATTGAATGTTTACTAATTCTTCTCAGGATTTTTACCCTGTTATTATCTGTATTGACTTTATGCAGTTCTCATAATTTCAAACATTTCTTATGTTTAGGAGCAAATCTGGCAGTAAGATATTAATATTTTCACATTTTTTGTATGTTCAATTTTGTGAGTTACCATATATCGATCAAATTGTTGCTGTACATTGTCGTTCAAGGTCAATTGTATTAATAAAATTAAAATATTGCATACATCTAATATGCTACATCCATGGTTTATCGTCCTTATTCTGTACAACCAGAAATTTTAATTGTATTTGAATTAAAAATTCTGTTTTATATACGAGTGTATCCATGTATGTGTAACACACACTATACACACATTATTTCTTTTTCAAACTTTGCACTTATGCTATTCAAGACCTTTTAATTATCAACAAAAGATTATGTGCAATAAAAAAAGTAAAAACGGTAGCTACACCTTATTTTTAATATTACAATTTGGCACATCAATTAACCTTACATTACGTCATCTGTATGTATGTTCTTTAATAAGATTAAAGATTGCTGTGTTATATCAAATAATTTTCAACGTTAATTTCGAAATAAATGGACAGGGTAAAAAATATTGAATAAATTGTACAAGTCGAAGAACTGTTGTCGAATTTTTATAAAATTGTGCTATTTACCTAATGTTTGTCTTATTCATTTATGCAAAGGCTAAGCACATATGCAGTGATGATAAATCTCAGCGATTTAGTTATCGAAATTTCTATGTTCAAAAAATTTACACACTAGGAATGCATATTCTTACTATTGATTATTAGATGGTGTTGCTATTCCTGGCACTTCAAGAGTTGCTTGCAAACGTTGGTATCTAAAATAAAAATCCATATCAACACATTAACCACAGAGTATAAACAGAATATCATGCACACACATTGCTGTAGTAATTTTATTGATAAAGAAGTAAACACATAACTTTTTGTATTACATTAATCATAATTATTTTTTAAAGATGATACTGTCAACCATAGACAAACATTGCCTAACTGAAAAGTGTACCTGTCTGTTCCTAAAGGTAAATACCGCGTAAAAGGAAAGTTAATTATTGGCCCCTAGGGACAGATGCCACGCTTAACATATTGATTTGTGTCGATTGAATTTAACTTAATAATAGGTTAAAATTGCAATTTTAAACATTGGTCTATCACATTTATAATTTTTGTATAAAACAAAGATCAAACTTACGAGTGCAGTAATAAATAGTAGATATATATGATATGCTACATTTAATATAAACAATTTAAAGCTGTTTAGTAATGCAATAACATGTAATACAAATCTTGAGGAAATTAGCTCTACTTCTATGTATGTTGCCATTTAAATCAGTATTCATAAGTCACGTGGTTAAATTTGTTAAAAGTTGAAAAGGAAAATAACTTACCTTATAGCTCTTCCAACTTGATATAATGCAGTCAATGCAACAAATAAATTTACACTGAAAAGACTCCAATTTTTTGGCGTAATGGCTAATGAATATCGTGTCCAGATCATTCCTGTAAGGCCCAAGGCTGCTGACTGGCTAACGGAGATTTTGTTTGCTGGTCGTTGCAAATCACCGAGCCCAGCAATTACTAATCCCTGTAATATAATATAAAAACAATATCTAACTGCTTAAAATTACAACTAACAGGGGAATAAGTTAAATATGTTAACACTTTGACTGCCACGCTAAAATCATATGCTTTGCTCAAGACGCCACGGCATTCTTTTTATTATTCAAAGCATATAATGGTAAAATAATAATGCATTGATGTTAGAACACAGCATTTTTATCAAATGGAGTGTTTATCTCATTGGTGGCCACGGGTGACCACCGTGGCGCCTTAGTAACGGCGCCTTAGCAACGAACACAAAAATCAAGGTAGCAGAATTTATAATGGCACTCGCAATGCATTTTACACAGTGCCATTCTCCAATACTGTCAAATACACCTGTTCTACGAAGATTGTGGCACAAAATGCAAAAAAAAGAAGGGCGAACGTATCTGGAACGAAAATTTTCCAGAGAATGTTATAAAAAAAATTCCAAACTGTTTCGGTCAAAAATTGCTAAAAATAAGATCAAGGTGACCACTTATTGTCCGGCTTGTATAGGTGCGCCACATTTATGTTCAAAGTGTTTTAACAAAGTGCATCGTTAGATGCAAGAATTATTCTAACATTTTTTTATTGATGTTCTAATAAAAAATTTTAATTGTTCAATACGGCATTTTTTATTTCAAAGTATCTTTTATATATCGGCAATATTCAAATACACTAACTCTCGATTTTCATTCAGTTTTTTACAATTATAAAAAGTTGAAAGGCTCTGGCCCCCAATGACCACCGTGGCGTCACGGGAGAAACCATTGCCGGTCATATATGACCAACGTGGCAGTCAAAGTGTTAATAAATTTCAAATTACTGACAATATAAAAAAGTAATACATGCAGAATTGCCAATGACTTGTACACAGAGTATATTCCTGTAATTTAAGCTAATAATTACATTTTGCATTAAAGCAAAACACAATCAGCTGATTTCCTTAGCTATTGAAATGCACATATTCAATTTTGTTTTATTAATAAATATCAGCATATTTTATATTTTATCACACTACAGTGAATGCTCCCGTCATAGCAAAGGAAATAATTATAATTGCGTAGTTAGGCAGGATATCGTTTGGGTTGCAACCCCTCCTCCATCCATTCACAAAATATAAAAAATGAGGAAGTAAAAATTAAACATATCTACAAATATGTTAATGTAACCCATATCCCATTTATAGAATAATAATATAATTATGAATGCTCTTTACTCATTTAAATAGAACAAAGTAGTACAGAAATTACTTAATTTTACCTTCCAAACAAAACTCTGTCTACGGGCGTGATAATACCAATGTAAAGTAAAATGGTCTATTCGGTGGAGTATAATAATGGATAAGTATAACTTATGTAACCTGGGATCTATAACATATATTTTGTTACAAGACACTGATAGTTTTGTTTGTATTAATAGTCACAATCCATACTAAAATCTTATTTACAATAAATTCAAATTGCTGTCATCCATATGACACATCAAACGTTTCTGTAATACATGTATTTGTCAAAAATATATTTTGCACGCTTTGACAGTTCAATATGCACATATTACGAACGTTTAATTCTATCAGTGGTACATTAGCTGCAGCTTTATTTATACGAGTTTGATTTAAGAAAATATAGTGCACAAAGAAATAAGGACTAACCCATTTAAACGCAGGAGCCCAGAAGAATATTGTTTGTGGACCTGAAAAAAGTACATTTCAAATATTTTGATATATAGCTGGTAATTAAGTTGTCATTAGTTACGTTGATAATTAACTTTATTTGCCGCTTCATGGCAAAAAAAGCAGTGGCCGAAATATCTCACATCGTGCACATCAAAGTAGTCTACAATGTTCTTATACTTATATTAAACTAGGTAACGGCAACGCGTCATTATTTACAAATACTACGAAGCCTTGACCATTTATAATTTATGATTGTGATCATTTTTGCAGTTTTTATTTACGCGCGTTACTATGTACACAAAGGATCAATAATTTCTTCAATGGCCCCTCAACGGGAGCAAGGAGAACTTGAAATGTAACTGTGGCGCTGTCAGGCGGCAGGGAGCTACTGGTCCAAGTTTATAAATTCTATGGTCGACACGCGCCTTATTTACAAACTGCGTAAAATGTATAATTATGGTTGTTAAAATACACATTGACATATTTAATTTTATTATTCATACAAACGTGTGAACACCACATTATAGAACTCTATTATAATTTATTACCAGTACTAACTTTGATGTAAAAATTTCTTCTTAACGGACATTTTTTTAATTCTAAAACATAATGCATTCTTTTCCCATCTTCTTGGACAGGCGATAAGTTATATGTTCTATAATGTTGTGTTGGCACGTTTTTATGAATAATACAATTGAGTATGTTAATATGTATTAAAACAACTATATATATTTCTGCGCAATTCGTTAATACTGCGTATGCTGATCATAGTCTATAAATCTGTATCAATTGGTCCCTGCCACCTGCAACTGTCACGGTCATACTTTAACTTCTCCTTGCTCGTCTTGAGGGGTCAAGAAACAAATGATTGATTCCTTGTGTATATTATTTTGATATAAATTAGTTACAAAATAAAGCCTAGTGTTATTTCCATGTTGAATTAGTGTAATGTCCGAAAATAGTCACAAAAGCAACAAACGAGAAAAATGCGGCGAATTTATATGACATGACATTGATCTATTTTTCACTATGGACAGAAATAATTCGCAGTTAAGTACAGACCAGAGTTTCGTAATGATGTTCTATTTATTGATATATTTTCACGCGGAAATGGTTGTACGCATGTACCACGCACGTGTCACATTTGATAAATATAAGTTAGAATGATAATTTTCTCACCAGCTGGATGATTCCACAATGGTTGTAATTTCTCGGGCACAAATTTACCGATAGTGTTCATCGAATTTCTGTACACAACCGACATGTTTTTGATACGCTTATGGGTGACAGAAGAGGATAAAAGAATGGAAGGGTTACGTTCAGATAGCGTATGGTGCCGCTGAAAAAATACAGAAATACAAGCAGTACAAGGAACTGTACGACACTGATTAATGCGAAGTACTGCGATTGGTCGTACCGCTCGCACGGTCGCTGCTTCAACCTTGCCCCGCCCACTCAAAGCATCGCAAATCGTGAATATTCTTATCTACTTGTTGGAGTCTCTACATAAACACGATACATTGCCACTACTATGATTTTGATGCCTGTATGCTTTTTCAGTAATTTAATGTAAGAACTGTTACATGGGGTTATTACTATTTTTTCATCATTTTTTTTTGTTTGAATAATCATCTTACGGGGATATCAGTAACAAATTTTTATCTGCAATCGTTAAGAATAATTTCATATTGAAATTTGAATTACCATTCATAAACGACTTCGTATTCCGATAAATCATTTATAAACTTGAACTTTACTACTTGCAGAATTTAATAACGTTGCATAAATGGAATTATGTGTAAAATTTTTGATTAGTGATTAGACAGCTTGAAATCCATTATTTCACCATATATACAATATATTTATGCGTTTAAAAATAGTCAGTCACGTTTATCAGTTTTTTCTTTTACGCATTTGAATGTAATAGTTTTTGATATAAATGTATACATTAAAATAAATTTTTAATCCCTCTTACCTGGTCAAGGTTTCAAATAATTTTAAATCATAATATTTATATTGCGTGAACACAGACTAATTAATAACTTATTCCACTTCAACATTATGTCGCATACTATTTAACTGATTACTTAAAACAATGCATTTTGAATTTTACATGATTTGATCGTAAAAATTGTAACGAGATTTTTTTCTTTGAGATCTCACCCAAGCCAATTTATAATAGATCTGTAATGGATAACTTCGCGTTATAATATATGCCAACATTGACCTACAGTTTAAAACTGTCTTTTCATCACGCGTGCCAAACAGTGTTTTATTCAACGGCATTCCGCTATTAATAAACCCCAATGTACAGCTGTCCAGGGTTTCGAATACTATATGTAAAACTGCTTATTGTGCATGTGTTCGTCTAAATATTATGAAGAATATTTAAGAGAAAAATAACATTCAAAGAGCTACGATGATGTGGTCAACAGAAATTCGAACTTCCATGCGGGAGACCTGGGTTCGAATCACGCTCATCACTTCTGGTTTTTCTGTGATAAATATACTATAGCTCTGATGGTTCGGAACGCACCTTAAGGGTGCGCAGGAAGCACTAGCAAAATCCGATTTGACTTTGGCGGCCTCGGATGGAGAAATCGTAAAGCTTCGGAGAACAGCACGCGCTAGCCGAATAGTGCCGTAGTGCGGTCAATGAGCGCCCGCACTAACCCCACACTTTTTTTTTATATATTCATTTTTCGGCACCGACTGCTAAGGTCATTTGGCCTAGGACTTACGGTTTAAGGTGGATTCCGAGCCACCAGAGCTACGATATACATATCACATAAAAAAACTAGAAATGATGGGCGGAGCCCACATCTTTCCTGCAGCGCCTCTCTCGCTCTCACATATCTCATTCGCGCTCGATATGTCTTGCTCTAATTTCCAACGTTGCCTTGCGACGTTGCCAAATAAAAAGTAATTCAAATAATGCTTGTCGAGCTTTCCTCCTTCGATAGAATTGGCCGCGCGGGGTCGAAGCCCCAAATGTTGGACGGGCATTATCGTGTATAGGAAAATACAATTATAGGTATAAATGACGCACTTATTAAAACGACTTATATCGAATAACTTTCAGTAAAAAGGTTTTTTCTGTGGTACTATTGGAAAAATAGACTACAGAGACGCAAAACAATATTTGTAAAAAAAAAACAGCCATGATAAAATAAAACTCTCGTTAAACAGATACTATTTTTTTTTATGTTCACTTATCTTGATGCTCACAATGGCCAAAAATGCGGTGTACACTGTAAAATTTTTCAAGAATATTTAATAAGAATGCATTATAAAAAAATATATACATTTTTTAGTATTTTCTTTTTATTTTATTTTCACATTAAAATTATTGTGAAATATGTAGAGTTGCTTGAATGGTTAAAATGCTCGGAAATTTAAGGAAAACAGCAACTTTTTATTCCAAAGTTATATAAATTTAAGCGTTACATTTTACGTTTTACTCTTAACAGAAATTAATGCTAGATATTTAGTACCAAATATTTAAAGAATGGATTTTTGCTCTTCCACAATCTAAAAGTACTATCATTGAAGATAAAAAGAAAAAAAAATTGTCTCGGAAAGGATACATTAATTTGTTCCTCAACCCCTCAAGGGAGGCAAGGAGAAGTTAGAATACGACCGCGGCGGTGTTAGACGGCGGGGGCCAAACGGTTTAGATTTATAGACTAATTGACACGCACGCTACTTACAAACTTGCGCAGAAATGTATGATTCTGGTTGTTACAATACACATTGACATATTTAATTAGATTATTCATACATTCACGCAAATACAACACTATAGATCCTAATATAACTTATTGATAGACTAAGAAAGTGAGAAAAGAACGAGATATCTTTTAAAATTGAAAAAATGCCCTTCAAGAAGAAACTTTTGCATCAGAATTATTACAGATAATGATTTCGTAACATTTATCGATTAAAAACATTCAAGCAAGTAATTGTGCGAAGACTAATTATTAATTGTTACTTTTTCAGAGTTGTAAAATGGTTCTTTTCAAGATTAAGGCACGGTTCTTGACTGAACTACAATTTATTTTACATTGGAACAATTATTCTATCAATTAAGATTCAATCAATTAATATGTGCGCAGAATTTTTCTGATTACGAATATCACAATTATTATGCGCCTCTCTCAGAATTGTGGCCAGAAAAATTATTTAACGCCTCCCATAAATACAGCGAAATTAGCGCCACTATTGTAGGCGAAGCCAAACACGGGCAAGGCTACATCTATACCTTTCGTGGCCCCCGGTGTAGGAACAAAATTTTTTTTTTACATAGTTCCGAGAAAAAGCCACGACAATTGTGATATTCACTGCGAGAGAAATGTGCTGAGCCCGTTCAAGAGCTTCTTTGGGGAAATTGTAAAACAAACACTTTCTTCTACACACCGAATCAATAATTTATTCCACGACCCCTGCAAGAGGGCAAGGAGAAGCTGGAATGCGACCGTGGCGGTGTCAGGCGGCTGGGGCCAATTGACCGAGATTTATAGACTCTGTGATCGACACGCCTGCTATTTACAAACTGTGCAGAAATGTATAATTATGGTTGTTATAATACACATTGACATATTTAATTGTATTATTCATAGAAACGTGCAAATACAATATTACAGATCCTAATATAACTTATTGCTAGTCCAAGAAAGTGAGAAAAGAACGAATCACCTTTTTAAATTGAAAAAATGTCCTTTAGGAAGAAACTTTTGCATCAGAATCATTGCACATAACGATTTTCTAACATTAATTGCTCAACCAATTGTTCTAATATAAAGTAACTTGTAGTTCAGTCAAGAACCGTGTCATAAGGCTGAAAAGAACCATTTTACAACTCTGAAAAAGTGCATTATAGCTTTGAAAAGTAACAATTAATAATCAGTCCTTGCACAATTACTTGATTTAAATTTTTTAATCAATAAATGTTACCAAATCATTATCTGTAATAATTCTGATGCAAAAGTTTCTTCTTGAAGGGCATTTTTTCAATTTTAAAAGATATTTCGTTCTTTTCCTACCTTCTTAGACTATCAATAGTTATATTCGGCTCTATAATGTTGTATTTCCACGTTTTTATGAATAGTACAGTTAAATATGTCAATGTGTATTGTAATAGCGATAATTATACTTCCTACCTTCTTAGACTATCAATAGTTATATTCGGCTCTATAATGTTGTATTTCCACGTTTTTATGAATAGTACAGTTAAATATGTCAATGTGTATTGTAATAGCGATAATTATACATTTTTGCACAGTTTATAGATAGCGCGCGTGTCGATCACAGAGCTATAAATCTCGATCAATTGGCCCTAGCCGCCTGACACCGCCACGGTCGCATTCCAGCTTCTCCTTGCCCCCCTGCAGAGGTCGTGGAACAAATTATTGATTCGGTGTGTACCGCTATGTCGAGAATGAGAAATACATGAGTTCGATCCCAACTATTTTATCCCTTTTTTTAAAGGTAAACCTTGGTAATGATCTTATTATTGTATGTATGTGTTAATATCCGAAAATGACATTCACTCGGTATTTTATTGATGACACATGGTATTTTACTAAATCATGCATGCAGCTAGAGCATGACTAAAGATAGTCCACATCTGACAGATTAGGTTTCATGTGCTTTTAAACATTACTAGATGAAGTAGCTACGCTCGAATAGAAAGAGACACTTTTAGGACAATTTAATAAAATGGAAATCAGATTTGTTATATTTCCTGTTACATGTGTTTCGTTATGTACCAACGTAATATTTTTATAAAAAATTGTTTGGAAGAGTGGGCAAAATAAGGTGAGTAGAATGTGCGATGCAGGAAATTCAGCCACAAAATTTAAATAAATAACTCACTATATTTAAGAAAGATATAAAAGAAATATAACAGAAGCTAAACAAGGAATTAACAGGAAATTTCACAAACAACATTCGAAGAAAGCAAACGTCGTGCGTGCGAAAATCTAATGCAAGTGAACTCGCAGCTGGTAACGTTAATAATAATGGCGGCGTCAAGAATTCGTACTGTCACTGGATAATCATTCTCGTCACCCAATTGCAAGGGTACATTTTAACCCGTTTAGTGCCGAACAACGGTGTGTCGTTGCGTACACGATGTCGCCTAAGTATTAGTATCGCGAAAGAACTTTATCTCAAAATAGGTGTATAAAAAGTTAGATGGTATAATTTTGTTGCAAAATGATTAAAAATATTTTTTAGGGTTTTTAGTTTTTGTTAAATGCTATGCTATTTTGTGCGGAGGCCGCGTGTACACTACAACGATAAGATAGAAATTCCATACGGGGGAACCGCCTTAGGATCGTTATCTGAGGATATAATCCGCAATTTGCAGACAACTATTAGTACAGAAATCTCTTTTTGTGTCAAGAAACAAAGAATCTTGCATCGACGTGGCGAGAATAACATTTCTCCGTTTTTCTTTGGCCTACGTGAAAAGCGTGTCTATTGCTTAAGAGTCTTTATTTAAAAAACGTCACATTTGTTCTTGTTTCTGTTTTATACTTTTATCGAATACTCATGTTTTTGATACAATCATAATTAGCAGCAGAGAATTTTGTATATTTGTTGCAAATACTGTTTCTAAAAAGAGAATTGATTATTTTCTTTTTCTTACTGTTTTATATTTATGTAATTGGTATTATTTTCACCAAATATTTAAATGGCATAGGCACTACTTTATTCTCCCTTTATTTCGTAATATGCCTCTATTCGAATTTTGTAAATGTTATCTTTATTTTGGTTTTATAACCTTTTTCCCAAACTTTAGTAAAATCGTCGAATTAATCCGGTATTTCTCGCATCGATTAGCTGGGCAATAAAAGGGTTGCAAAACGCGAGGTGACCCTACTGTACAGTACGATTGGAGGCCTTAATTTTTTTATAATGCATTCTTATCAAATATTCTTGAAATATTTTACAGTTTACATAGCATTTCTCACTATTGTGCGTATCAGAAAACGTGAACAATAATAAAAAATAATAGTATTTATTCTTTAATGAGAGTTTTATTTTATCATAGATGTTTTTTTTATAAATATTGTTTTGCGTCTCTGTAGTCCATTTTTCTAAAAGTACCACAGGAAAAATCTTTTCAGTGAAAGTTATTCGATATAAGTCGTTTTATTAAATGCGTAATTTTTATATATAATTGTAATTTCCTATACACGATAATACCCGCGCAACATTTAAGGCTTTGACTCCGCGCGGTCATTCGAGGTTTGCGCGGTTCTATCGAGAGAAGAAAGTTCGACAAGCATTACTTGGGCTACTTTTTATTTGGCAACGTTGCAAATTAGAACGAGAGATATCGAGTGCGAATGAGACGCATTAAGAGCGAAGTAGGCGCTGTAAGAGTGAGCGAGATACAAAGAGACGTTGAAAAGGTGGATTAGCACGGGTACTCACTGATCACGCTACGGCACTATTTGGCCAGCGTGGGTTCGTTCTCTGGAGCTTGTCGATTTCTCCACCTGAGGCACTCAAAGTCAAATCGGAGTTCACTAGTGTCTTCTGCGCCCCCTTAATTTGTTCCTAGAGATTATTAGGGGACCAAGGTGAAGCTGGAATGCGACTGCGGAGGTGTCAAGCGGCAGGGACCGGTTAGACGTGGTCTATCGACTCTACAATCGACATGCGCGCGATGTACGAACTGCGCAAAAACTTATAAACTGGCAAATATAATATTACGGAACATAATACAAGTTATTGCCAGTATAAGCAGATAAAAAAGGAAGGTGTTAGCTTTCAAAATTGAAAAAATGTGCTTCAAGAAGAAACTTTTACATCTGAGTTGTTACGTATGCCATTGAAAAATTAAATAATCGATCGATTCTTTAAAGGTAAAATAAATTATGCTTGTGACAAGAACCGTTTCACCTCTATATTTCTTTCAGCTTTCCAACAAAGGCTTTCCACTTCTGAGGGAATACATGACAACAAAATCATCCATGACACCCCTTCCTTTTTTTACACTTTATTTTCTCTTTCTTTCTTCCTTCTAAAGCCACCCTACCGATACATACATTCTTTGCAGTTCTCCTAACATTCTCTCTCTTTCTCCTTCATTCACTCGCTCTCTTTCTTTGCTTCTTTTATAGATCAATTTTGGGAACAAAAATTCTTTTCTCTCCTTTCCCTTCTCTTCCATTGTTCTCCTTCTTTTTAGCGTCTGCCGATCATTCCTCTCATTTCCGCTACACTTTGGATGCTGACATTCGTCTATCTAAGTTCGGTGCACTCATCTTTTCATCCCTCTCGTAGTTTCTACTATCGCTTACGCTTGCCGCGACATTGGCGCCAAGAACGAAAAGATACCACTAATAAAGTATCTCTAGATGTATGGAAAAAAGAACGAACAAATATAAGATAATGTTTTAACACTGGAACGATAGCTCTCCCACATCCTTCACATGCTGTAGTAACCACGAGCATAGTTTCGCCTGCGAGCCACCAGGTAGGCCATCAACACCACCAACACAAGTCCTGCCAATGCACACCCGACAGCTATGGGAACCACATCTGGAGTGTCAAAAATACAATCTTCCGCTGCAAAAAGCATACCCCCCCAAAGGTGTTCAATACAGTTCTTCCTTCTAAAAATGTTTGTGCCCTCACTAATCAAACTATGTTCACCTTGATCAAACTCTGACGAGTTGTCCATCTTGAAAGCTTCCAGCTGCAGCTCTGACACCCTAAACTGCCCCTCCATCTCCACATCACTCTCAGTCGAGTTTAGATTCAAGATCTGCCTGATCTCACATCGGTAAGACTTCCTTAGCCCCACAACGAATTGTCTACCCACCATCATGTCTGCATTGTATGCCAACTTCGCTGTTTTGTCTATCGCCAAAAAAAGAACAAAGCAAACCATTGGTCATGGCCATGCATACCTCTCTTAACCCTCTCCCACTCCCCTTTCTCATCTACCACCTACTCAACTTCCATTCCGGAAAGTTCTGCCCCGACAGTGTTGCCTCTATTCTGTCCAGACCATACCGTGCACTGCTCTCGTTCTTCCCAAACTGCAATGTCAAAGCAATGTCCGAACCCCATGAAATTGTAATGTTCTGTATTTTTTCCCCACAATGTCCACTGCTTCTGCTCTGCCTTTGCCCTGACAAGTTCAACGTTACGGATGTTTTCTGCAAAATGCAAAGTTTCTTTCTCTTATCCTTCTTCCTCTACAATTAATCTTCAGACTTGACTCTGCTACCTACCTTATTATCCATTTTTAAATACGAGATTTTTAGTTGAACTAACATCTCCAATACGATGCAAGTGCAATTGCCCTCCTGTACTATCCACCTCTGCATCGATCCAGTTCCTGTTAATGTCTTCTTGTCAATGTTTAGTGGAATGAATTTTGGCTTATCTGCGGCACCCATTAGCCCCCCCGTCTCTTCCACATCCACCTTCTGGTTGACAACATTTGCATTTATTGACACTGTTGTTGTGTCTATAGATCTACTTGTACTTTGATTGTCCATCATTTCCGAGCTCTTTATTGTCGTTGTAATCGCTGTTGCCGTCGTTGTCGTAGACTTCATCACCGCCTCCTCCGTCTTTTTCATTATTCCTGTCGACGTTATCATCGTTGCGACAGGCGTATCACCGGCATAATCCAGAGTTGCAGGTTGTTTCGATTCTGTTGAAACCGCAGGACTAAAGCTTTCAAGAAGCGGCCCGTCTTCCTGCTTACCTGCAATTGAAAAACGTCACGGACAAATTCTTCGCACGCTACATGAAAGGCGGATCAATGCAACGAATTGTACTTCGTCATTTTGGCTGTCGTCGACAATTACCTGATGCCACCACAACCGTTAAGTACAGAAGCAGAGCAATTATAGACATGTTTCCTGAATATCGAATATTATTCTCCTACTACGCGTTACTTTTGACCAAAAGTATTAAAGAAAAGTCGCTCGACGTCTGCAAAATTCCTTTCTTCCCCGAACAGGATAAAAAGCTACTAAAGGGAAGAGTTGCGATTAAACTTTGACTGTGCGTTCGTAAAATTGCTTCTTTCTACCCGTCTCACATCATCTAGGGACATTTGTTTCTGAATAAAATCTATTATCTTTTTAAATATCAAAGATAGACTTAAAGCTAAGCCACAGGAGAACTGCTCTTGTTCAATAAGGAGCTACTGTTCGGTATGGAAAATGTCTATATAACTGCATACTCCTCGGCGCACGCAGAACACGAGTTCGTCCCTATACTCAACCTCGTGACGTTTGAAACGCGTATTGTGCTTTTTGATCTTATCGTAGTTCTGCGGGAATCACACGACCTTAGTTTGACATTCCCTAGCTGATTAAATGGACAGCATAGGCGAGAAATGTAACGAGCTTAAGAAACATTATGATCTCTGCTTTCACCAGTGGTTCGCCGAGCACTTCCTAAAAGGTGACACCAACGACTCCATGTGCGCGCAACTCTTTGTAACGTATCAACGATGTGTCAAGGTAACTACTGTTGGACATCTATCATCCTCCTTCTTCTGTCGTTCTCTGCCTAACTAACTGCATCATTAGTGTACCCTCCTATATCTTTTTCGTCCCTCCACCTCAGAGAGCTATGAAGGAGCAACACATAGAACTCAAGGAAGTGGAATTAGAGCACCTCGGTACCAACAAAGAGAAGAAGGCCCATGGCTGATCAAGATCCTACTTGACTACAAGCCTCTGCCCATTGTACCAAAGATATATGGTCATTTAAGATTTCTCTTTAGACTATAATGTACAAGTCTATGCTTTTTTGACACCTTCCCCTCTCCTCCTTCCTCTATTACCATTTCTACAGCCTCCTAAATTGGTGCTACTTAGAAGCTGCATGTTATTCACATTTATTCCAAACTGGCGGTACCACTGAGCTTACAATACAGTATTTGCAAAAATGTTTGTATGCACATGTGTTTACGATTCACTTAATCGCTGTCCTTAGATTCTGCTTCACTTGAAGGTGGAGTACTTTCTTCCATAGCTTCATTTGCTGCATCACTCTCATCTGCGCCTGACCGATCTTTCCTCTCTCGCTTGTTCCTCTTCTCCCCATCCTCCTATATGTGATGTGCCCTTATTATATCAACATTGTCATTTCTAATAATGCATTACTATCGTCTTTCACGTACCGCTGATCGTTTACCTCCTCTGCTGCCACCACGCTTTCCCTTCTCTCGCTTTTCTATCTCCTCTTCCTCCACTTCCTCCTCACTTTCTTCTTCTGTGTTTTTTGCCTCGGATTTCTATTTAAAAAAAGAAAAAAAATTGAAACATTGGAAGATATTCCTGATTGGTGCAAGCATGTTTAAGATGCCATTAGCACTGCTATTTATTAATAAACCTTCTCCCATTCGACGTATTAACGCAAGAGAGTAATTAGGAATATACACTGCAAGTGCTTACCTTGACGGTGGCAACATCACCATCTCTGTCACCATCATCGTTGTGGTCACCTTCGCTGCTGCTGTCATCCTCGCTTATGTACTCCTTGCTCTTAAATGTCGTTCCACCTATTCCTTTGCCAGGCGATGACGATGATGATGGCAGATCCTTTCTCGCCTCTTTCTTTTTTCCATCACCTTTCTCCTTATTCTCCTTAACCAATCCTCCGCCGCTCGCTTCATATTCCTTCATTGACGCAGCATATTCTTTCTTTGCCTTCGCAGCTTTCTGCTCCCACTCCTTAAGGATTGCACATGTGAATTAAGAAGGTCCTTGCAGTGGTCATAACGCGACATTTACTCACAGATTTGTCTTTAAATTCCCTCCACATTTCCCCACCCTTTTTAGCAATTTCCGTCACTGCAATGCCTGGGTTCTCTGCCTTGATGCGTTCCCGTGCGCTGTTCAGCCACATCATAAACGCGGTCGCTGGCCGTTTCGGTTTATTGTCGTCCTTCTCTTTCTTTCGTTTGCGTGGCTTTCTCGGTTTTTCCGACTAGAGAAAGAGACAAAGATGGTGAAGTCGTGTAAAAGACGGAAGTCCCTGTTTATAGATGTCATAAGAACTCGAGTCTGTAGATGTCGGAGAAAACCACATGCTGTAGAAAAGAGAATTACCACTGTTCGTGCAGATTTAGATTTTTTCTCCTTTGGTTCCTTCTTTTCCTTCTGCTGACTCATACCAGATCCCTCCGACTCATCCTCGCTCTCAGAAGTGTTAGGATCACTGTCATACTCCTCAGCAACGTCACTCTCATCCTGAAAATTTCAACATGGTCGATTGACATCCTTTCTCCTTTCCAGTTTTAGAAAAATTGAAAAATTAGAAAATAGAAAAAGTTTATGATCTACTAACCTGATTTGGGTTAAAGTCCTCGTCTGTTGAGTCTTCCTCCGAATCCTGATTGTCTTCTCCATCTCGTTCCTGTGCCTCTGCCTTGACCCGGGCCAGATAAGCATCTGGCTCATCCTCCTGATCACTGTCTCCGAAGTCGTTGTCATAATTGAGTTTGTCCTGTCGCAATATTCAAGAGTAATTGTTGAATAAGGAAGAAAAAAAAGGAGTACACCAACTGCCATGCTTATTTTGAACTACTCACGCTTTTTCCTCGGTTTTTAACACGAAGCTTCTTCGAGGTGATAAAATCAAACAGCTTGCCATACTCCTCCTTTTCGATGCTGCTGAACGTATGCACAACCCCACTGGTTAACTCTAACTCAAAATCGAATGATCTGGTTGAGCCACCGCCCCGAGCAAAATTCACCGAGGCTATCTCTTCGAACCGTATGTGAATAGGCGGCTTGTGCACATATATGAAACCCCTCTCCAGGGGATAGAGGTAGCCAGCTGCTGCCTTAAAGGAACATCCGATCGCCGGCGTCCCAGAGTGCCTGTTAATGGTAAATGTACCAATACACATGACAACTGATTATTATCGTGAGTCTAATTGGAGCTTGCACCTGAGGCATAGTCTAACTTGAGTCATCTTTGCCTGCAAATTTGTCACTTACCCGATAAAGTAGCCAGGTCCGGTTAATTTTCTGTTAATTATCACCTTCATCACTTTTCCAAGGACCTCGTAAGTTGGCCCTGAGAGTTCCTTCGTCAACTTGTCTTCGTACTTGTCCTTTAATTCCTTCCTAAATCGAACAATTAATACTACTAAATATTATGCTTTGAAAGAGCCATACCAGACTCTGCAAGCTACAACTGTTTACCTACTCTGTGAATGGCAATTCAATCGATGTCTCCTCTTCCTGGTTGAACAGCAGCACCAAGTAGTGGTAGCGAGTCTGGCCTTGCTTTATTGGTGGGTCTAAGCTGACCTGCAATCCAAACATCAATCACAATTTTAACCTGGTTCCAAAAACAAGATTGACATTTATCGATTACATACCACGAAATACATTTGGCGATTATCCTTATGCGGAAGCAAAAACAATCTGAGCACCGTGGACATGGGTATCTTATAGTCAAATGTCTTGCCATGAAGTTGAAAAAATGATTGAAATATCTTTATGTCGTAGCGGCCACTATAATTTGAATAACACTGTTCTTAGAGTTTGACCAACTACCATACCTACCCCTATAACCGCCATACAAACCGAGGAGTAAGACACTGAATCTCCCTGAAGATTGCAATTGCATCACCGCTAACACTGATCACTGAAGCCTTCTCCATGACCTGCTGGTGGAATGCTTCTACTGGATCCTGCTCGGCAATGTCACTAACCGGAATATGAAATCTCATTTCCATTAGGCTGACTGGTGCATCGTCATTCTATAAGGCAATGGCACTTGAATATCAGTGTCTTAGGAAAGGAGAAAGCACAAAGAACAGAAAAAAGTTACAAACAAGAAAGTCAATTTACATACCTGATGAAACTCTAATGTCACCTCGTTCTTTCCTGTGTTGCACTGAGACACATCATAAAGAGGAATTTCAAAGGCAGTATGATGTCCCACATCGAAGCTTAGGACAGATCCGCCGAATTTAGCAGTACCCCAATTCCAGCCTTTCAAGCTCAGTTCTTTTTCCAGCATATCCTTCTTATAGTTGGCACTGAAAAACTTGGCAATCTTCTCTTGATCCTGAAAAAGATGTTCTAAAAGAATGTCTCGACTTTTGAAATACAGGTTTGTTTCGAAGAGTCACTCATACCCCTTCTTTGAATCCTCGGAATCTGTGCAACGTGCCGTTCTTGAGAAATATGCGGAGGCCCCATGTGCCAATAAATCTTTGGTAGTTCACCATTTCCATGTCGTTAGCAGATATCTGTTCAACCTTACCAGTTTTCTGGTTCTTGAATATCAAGTTTTGATCAGTCAGTTTTAATCGACCAGGTGTCTGAAAAACCGAATAAGTAGTAATCAACCAAAGAAAACGACCCGGGCGTCTTAGAATCTCCGTCAGCGAATAGTCTCACCATAGCGCCCTTAACCTCCGCGATAACATCTGCATATTCCAGAAAATCCATCCTGTTCAGTATCTGGTGCAAAAACCACTCTGAGAAATGGTTGTGGATACACGCTTTTGATTAAAACTTGTCTCTTATTCTCGATGCTCCCTCCACTACTCTACAAAAAAAACAGCAACGCCGACTATTTGGTTAGTTGACTCCACTCTACGAGCGAATGTTTCAACGTTTCGATGGTACCGCGATCCATACCCCATTGGCAACTATGCTTCCGCAAGAAATCATTCGAAACTTCGAGTTGATTTTGGAGACCTCAGGTGAAGAAATCGGGAAGCTCCGGAGAAGGAGTCCACGTTAACCGATTAGTGCCGTATCACAGTCAGCAAGCGCTCGCGCTAATCCCCCACTTCTCACACCTCAATGTATGTACACACCGAATCAATAATTTGTTCCCCGACCTCTGAAGGGGGGCAAGGAGAAGTGAAAGTGACAGGAACCGGCTGGACCTGGTTTACCAATTCTACGCTCAATAAGCGCGCGATTTATAAACTGCACAGAAACCTATAATCATGGTCGATGTAATACATACATATTGATGTACATTGTAGCATTATTCATAAAAACTAGCGAATATGATATTACGAAACCTAATATAACTCATTCGCAGTATAAGGAGATGGAAAATGATGGTATTATCTTTCAATATTGAAAAACTGTCCTTCGAGAAGAAACTTTTGCATCTTAGTTACTTTGTATGCCTTCCTAATATCAGTTGCTTCGTCAGTTACTCCAACGAAGCAACTAAGGTGCAAAAGTTTCTTCTCGAAGGACATTTTTTCAATGTTTAAAGCTAATACCCTCTTTTTCTATCTCCTTATACTCCGAATAACTTGTATTAGGTTTCGTAATATCATATTCACCAGTTTTTATGAACAATGCTACAATGTACATCAATATGTATTATATCAACTATGATTATAAATTTCTGCGCAGTTTGTAAATTGCACCGATATTGAGTGTAGAATCAGTAAACCAGGTCCAGCCGGTCCCTCTCACTTGGCACCTCCATGATCGCATTCCAGCTTCTTCTTGCGCCCCTTCAGGGATCGGGGAACAAATTAATGGGTCCATTTTAAGCAAACAAGGCTGGCGCAAAATCACGTAGCCACAATAGTATTCAAACAATTCGGATTCAGCGAATTATAAAACAAAGATGTTTGAAGGAAAGTCACAACATATTCATCACATTTTTTGTTGTAAATAATTTTTGTACAATTTCACATAATGTTGAGTCCCCCGATGTTGCAATTTGGCCCTTAAAATTGTACAAAAAATATAAGTCTGAGTTTTTATAGAAGAAAATTTTTGTTTGGCGATTTTTTCAAAGATGAGTTATTCGACAGTTTTAGCATAGTTTTCTAAAAATATTAATATCGCAATCACTATGCTTTCTTGTCATAAATGAGTTTAAAAAAAATTTTTTTTATGTCTCGTATTCCAAAAAGTATAAATGTAATCCTACTCATGTTTCAGATCTTCTCTGATAGATGTACTGATTTCACTTCATTTATGATAAATCCATTGGAACGTATGTTTGGGTATGTAGGGACGATTGCAATATTTATATTCAGAGAAATTCGTTCAAGAAGCTAGAGCTGAGCTTTTTTGAAAAAGTGGCCAAACGGAATAGTTCTCTTAGAAAACGTATACTTTAACTTCTTATTCAAGTTTCAACAAAATTGCAAAATCAGCCAGCGCTATCTTGCACTCTGAAATATAATGCATCTTTTAAAGCAAAATCACAAAGAGATATAGCGTTTTCGTGGAATACACGTAATGAGCGGGAAACTCCAACATCGATCTTTCGTATCTCTGATCCCTGTCCCACATTCTCTTGTCGCGTCAATTCGTCTTTTTCCCTCCGAAACTTCTACGATTCTCCGCAAGAGGCCCCCAAACTCAGCGAGACAAATCAGGGCTGCCAACAAATTCACTCCTGCAGACCCTTAAAAGATAACCCAATCTTTTCCTACCTCATTATACTAACAATAAATTATATTAGATTGTATAATGTTATGTTTGCATGTTTCGATGTATAATATAATTGAATATATTAATGTGTATTGTAACAACCATTATTAGACATTCTACGCATTTTCTAAATAGGGCGCGTATTGATCATAGACTCTATAAATCTGAACTAATCGGTCCCTGACGCCTAACACCACCATGGTCATATTGCAAGTTCTCCTTGCTCCCCTTGAGGGGTCGAGGAACAAATTATTGATTCCTTGTATACCTCACCTATGGATGGACGGTAGGACGCTAGAAGCGACGAAGCTTCGATTGGCCGAGAGCGCACCAACGTCTACCACCCTCCCTAGCTTTGATCCTCGGTATCTTCTTTGGCTCCCTCAGCTCGCTCGGGAACTCGATACCTCGAAAGCCATCAGTCGAAAAGTTTCCTCGCTCCGGTCGCGTCTCTCCTACTTGCAATTCGTACTTCTTTTCTCTTGCATTCTTACTGCCTTCGTTATCGGTAGATCGTGGCCCGCGAGTCGCGCAAGCTTTTTTAAGGACATCAGATGTTGCACAACGGCAACGACAGAGCCGGCTAATAGAGCGCGTCGGAGGGAGCCTTTGAAGTGGTCGCGGTTAGTGGAGAGCTGCGATGCGGTGCCCAATGGCCGTCGCGTCTCCACCGCGAGAACATCCTCCGCGGGTTCAAAGCCCTAGGATTGATACAATCCGTCTTGCCTGAATCTCTGAGGAGTTCACAACACATCTCGGCAGAACAATCAACAGGACTCTGCGATGGCCGCGCAGGGTCAAACTGCCCCTAGCTCTCCCAGTTCTATCGCTAATGGACCCCCGGGCCCTACCACTGGACCACCAAGAACAGTGGCAAGAACGGTCCAGGAACAAGTCTCGACCTTCACCACAACGGATGTTACCATACCAATCAAAGTACAGAACACTTTGTTGGCCCCACAACAGCAGTTGTGTCCACAGGCCAACAATGTAGAGGTCCTTGACAAAAGCTCCTCCAATACACTCAAAGTAAGTTTTAATATTTCCTACTAGCAGATGATTTCATCTGATCTTGCGCATTTTTCAGCGAAATCCCAAAATGGAGTTGAGCAAGGGTGATTTGCTGAAGCTATTAGGCTACCTCGAGGCAGAGTTACAGGCTCGTGATGTCGTCATTGCTGCGTTGAAGGTAATCTTGCTTCTGTGGCCCTCTGGGTGCTCTGGTATAAGCTCTTTTCTCTTCCGATTCTCAACTTGTTATATGCCCTCCCTTCTTTTTTTCCCAGTCGGAAAAGATGAAACATCTGTTAAGTTCTCGGTACCTCAGCAGCACGGTGGACCCACGCGCAGCTTTGGCGCGTGATGTAGCGATAGCAGGTGGTGGAATAGGCAGCGAAGGGAATCAAATTGACCAAGTTGCTGCTCTGGAAGCTCTGGTGATACAGCAGAGGCGCACACAATGCCGTATGACCAAAGTTCTGAAGGATGCAGAGATCAGGCATAGAGCGGTGCATATATATAGTTTCTGTGCTCCCCAGAATATTCCCATTTTCCCCGTATTATCCTATACCATATTTCTTCTATTTCCCTAAGGTAATCAAAGAGCTGGAGGAGGAGAAGCGGAAACATGAACACGACACTGCCCAGGGTGACGACATCACGTATGGCCTGGAGAAGGAGCGGACCCGACTGAAAAAGGAACTGGAGCTGGAGAAGCAAGAAAGGAAGAGGCTTGAGCTAGACCTGAAAAAGGCTGCTGAAGGCCTGGAGGAGGAAAAGAACCGACAAAAGCAGATTGTCTTGCTTTTACTTGCAGAGAGGAAAAAGATTATTGTCAAGTACATAGAGGAGAGAAAACGGTCTGAAGATCTGGCACAAATTCTTGGCGAAGAGAAGATACGGATAGATTCCATGGCCGAAGGTCTCGAGGAGGAGAGCAAAAAGTCTCTACAGATGGAAGCCGAGCTAGAAAAGCAGTTGGCACAGTTCGATATGGAGAGGCAGCAGTATCGACAGGCGCTCCTTAAAGAGGAGAAAAGGGTCCAGGATCTTGAAGGAGAGCTTGAGAAGCTGCGTGCTGAACTTGAAATCTGGAAAGAGCCACAGCCAACGAGGAGCGTACCACGGGGAATTGGTGTACCGACAGCGGTGGCGGCAACGACGACGGCAACGACGACGACGACGACGACCACGACGACGATGACGATGACGATGACGATGACGACGGCGACGGCGACGGCGACGGCGACGACGACGACGACGATGGCAACACCACCACCGCCGCCACCACCGCCAGCCAAGCCGCCCAATTTAGTAGCCATGCCCACTCTGAGGGGCGCCGGCACCGTGCCACAATCGAGTATGTATCTTTGTCTCTCACGCACGCGATTAACACCGACGACTGATGACCAAGGGTCACGCACGTGGTTAAAGGAGCCGGGAGCCTGGGTACCGGCACTCCGATGGTCAGCAGTAAAGTTGTTCAACCCACAGCCACCGTGTCCAGTGTACCCGTGAGCGGTCCAAGTAAGAGAAACGTTACACCACATGGTATCGTATTGTTATCGGTAGGATAAGACTCGCGGGCCAACATTTTATCAGCATGTCAGTTTCTGAGTAACCCAATCGACTCTTTTGCAGCTACTGGGATCGCCAGATCCGTGACTCCTGGACAAGCGCTGCGTGGAGTGGCCTACACTCCCAACATAATTGCTACCAGTGGAGAACCGGTGATCCTTACTGAAGCACAGGTAAATTATGCACATTTCCCTATGCACTCTACGTTGATTTAGCGTTATACACCTCATCCTGAATCAAACCTTTCCATCTCTCCCCCCATCCCCTCACTCTCGCTCGCTCGCTTGTTCGCTTCTTTGCGAATTTCATACGCGTGTGCGTACAGTTCAAGTATCGACAAATACAATGCCATAAGATCCTTTCCAAGATTTGACAAACCCTCTTCCAACCTAGTCTTTCCCGATGCCGATGCTCGCGTCCAACGGGCGGAAAGCGTGGTAGCATCCCACTGTATCACCGTAATACGTTGGTCCGACATTGGTTTTTCAATCTGTAAACACCGATAGGACTACTACTTTTATTTTGTACATAGAGTTATTATTTGGCATGTATACCGAGCATTTCCTTCATTAAAGTTGTACGCAACTCACTACTTCTGAGCCTTATTTACAATTCTCCTCCCTCGCTTGCGCTCTCAATCGGTGCAGATCTTATTCACTTGTTATTTCTATCGTCGAACTGGTGTATCGGGCTTGGTCGTTTGCTCGGTGGTGCCCCTGGTTGACACGGTAATACCCATCTTGTTGCGGTGGACGAACAAAGAGGAATTAGCAGAAGCCACAAGACGGTGACGAATTACCCGACCTTCCTTCCTTAGGGCGTCGAGAAAGAGAAACGCGCGGCCGGACCTACAGCGGCGAATCTTGGAAGTGGAGTAAAAGTATTGCAGAGTAGTCAGAGCACGGGTAAACTCGGTTTCCATGTGAGCTCTGTTGGGTCCTTGCACGCTTCTGGTTTACCACCCTCGAAAAAGCCTCCGATTGCGCGTGGCGTCCCACCACCGGTTCCGCCAAACAAGCCAATTGTACCGCCGAAAAAGGAAGCGGCATACCTCCGGAGAACAGATCTTTCACAGTCTGCGACGCAGGAGGCAGCGACCACAACGGCAACGGCTACGACGGCATCGAGCAAATTACCAGGTCACGGCAAGCAGCAAACTATCGCGTCACTTACGGCTATACCCTGTGGCACAGTACCACCATCCTCTTTCCAGCAATCCGCTACAGTCCCACTCGCCTGCGGACAGGCTGCTGAGGAGGAGGTTAGTGTTGAGGCATGATCGCCCTCAACTAGAACTACCGTGACAAGAACCTTAGGTACCGCTTGCGCGTTACTCTCGACGATAATAAGGTGTTTCTCTCGTAATTTCAGACAAAGCCACGTTGATGCAATCAAGTTTTTGCCGCATTTGACTACTCGCAGTACTCAAAAAAAGGACGAAAAGAGACCGAGTAGAAGCACCAGACGCAGGCACACAGCCTACAGAAGAACCTTAACTCATCTGACATGCGTTACATATATTGACCCTGAGTTTCATAGTGGATGTAATTGATTCATACCGAGGAAATGTCGATTTGTGGTAGATTTGCTGCTGGTAACAATGTACGATACTTTAATAATACACACGTGATATCCGAAATGGACTCCCCCCTCTCCCCATCCTACTTTCGTTCTCCTTATCCTGTGTTTCATTTTTACGAGACTATCCACAGCCGTACGATATAGAGCGCATGCGCAACAATTGTCCGTCTTTCATGTCGCTCGCCATTTTTGTTAGCGCTTAAAAACAGCCGAAATGGCATACACGAGAAACCAAGTTCGCGAATCGATTGACTCGAAGCCCCCAATTCGCTGAGCAAAATTCGCATCATCTGGTCGAAATTCCATTCCCAGGAAGAAAGTGAAGAGATACCCATTTTCTTCCATCGTGTAACACTTTGGATATAAGAGCTGCTCGAAACGGAACTCGAGGTTAGCCCGAGAACGAACGACGCTGAAACGCTGAGAATGGTAAATGCGAGCAGCGTAGTGGCGCATCTGGCGAAGCTCTTCGTGACGCTCGGGTGCCTTCGCCAATTGCACGAACCTGCTGGCGCATGGTCGTACCGCGCGCTGCTTCTACTGTTTGGCCACTCAATCCTCGGAATTCTCAGATTTGGTAAGGCTTAAAACGTCCGCATTTTCCCCGGAGGACGCGGCAAAGGTAACACGGTTAATTTATCTCCAGGTCTGCCCTACGACACGTTCTCGAATACTACGGCGAAGTACTTTCGCAAATCTTACGACTGGCTCTCGACCCTCACGGATGTCCTACCGTTCGCCCTTCTGACCTGCGCCATTCTCAAGGGTTACGGTATCGACCACAAGATTCGACTGAGTATACTTGTATTGGCTGTCGCTCCGTTCCTTTCGCGGCTCTCGGGCGTAGAGAGAGCGACAAGGTACCGCTTACTGCCGAGTCTCGCCGCTGTCATCCAAATATCGGTTATCATCTTTGTCGGAATACCGAACGGAAATTACAATGCGATAAGCCTGGTGGTCTCCTACGCCATCCAACGATTCCTCGTTGACGAATTCTCTTACCGCTACGATATTCCTAGCACTGACTTAACACAATACTGTCTCTGTTTCGTCGAGATCTTTGCCGTCCTCACCCTCAACGAACTGTGAAATACCAATCTTACATAAAATCTTACTTGCCATTATGTCTTGTACCTTTTGCATAATAAATCAAACTTGTTGGTCAAGATTTTCATTCAAATCGTCTTTACTCGTATTATAAAACTTGCTGTCCTCCGAAGAGGCCCATAGAACTGGAAATAAAACGAGTGGCAGAAAATGGGGGAAGAGAAACGTTTTCTAGTACCGCCTGCTCACATGTAGGACAACCTTTATTACTTAGTGCTGTACTAGTCACGATATAATACTACCAATTATTACAATAATCGTCTTATAATAGTTTACAGTAGATCCTAACTTACGGTATATACGTATGCACGGGAACTCGTATATACGTATATGTCGTGAAATTTGTCATAACGGGCGCGCGCTCGCGTCAGCTGTGTGTTGGCTGCGTACCCTGTACTTTCGGCCTCCCAGCCAAGTACGCTGATTTAACGCATCTCTGTTGCACTCCGTAGCGCGCGCGTACTTACAAACACATGCACATGCATGCGCATCGCGCGGTCGGGTACACGGCGTCCATGTACGTATGCACACTCGATATTAATATACTTATTTATATCTTGTATAACGCGGTACGCGAGTCTTCTCTCATCTCTTACAGCCCTAATACTTAACGGCTACGACATCTGTATATAGATATAGTTATTCTCGTATATGTTTTACAGGCGTATATATATATGTACACGCGTGCATGTGTGCACATAATACACGATACACACGCGTGTGCATAGGCACACGTACGCTTAGAGACACATATACGTATCTGCATCATCGGGCTGGTATAAATAATATTGTATTTCATAAAAGCACTTTTTGTTGCTTATAATATTATCGTCTTTTCCCTTTTTTCACATTGTTTGCTCGTACGTCAACGCTTGCGCGCCGCGCGGTGCCAAGCCTGTAGGAGTATACGCGCGCGCTTGTTTATGTACGCGTATTATCCTCTTTAATGCCACTTCTTCCCGCTACTATCGTTCTTTAATGGAAAAAAAAACCTTAGCACCTACGATACGCATGCTTATACTATTATTCGTTTTTCTCAAATCTGTGCCCCGCTCCCCTCCACCTAGCGAGGCCAGCCCTCTCTCGAGGTTCGGGGCCTTGGTCTCTCGTATTGAATCGGATGAAGGACTTCTCCTACTTTCTTCCTTCGTTAAGAAACATACTACAGCTGTACATCGATGCATACGCGCGACTCCATATGTACAACTAGTTTCCTCCTACGGAGTCGCGCACAAGCCGCGAGGCTACTGCTTTTTGCGATCAAACTATTGCCCGATACCGAGCGAGCGCACACGCACTTACGAAAAATAGTCACCTCAGCATTTAATAGCTCTGCTTTCGATGATAAATCCGTTATTGGAACAAGCGTATCCTAGATTTCGGTTGAATTAGCAGTAAACGAGCACAAAAGGTACACGCGATGGTCAATACTTTGGCCGAGCGAGCGAGCAAGCACTCCTCGGCGGACTGCCGATGATACCTACCAAAACTTTTATATTGCAACTTGAAACAGTCGCGAATGCTTATGTGCTCTCCCCTCCTCTCTTTCTTTCTCTTTTCCTCTCTCTACACAGAAGGGTAACGATGATCGCAATAACGGTGATTCGAATTAGCCAACCGAGAATTTGTACGACGAATCATCGCTGGAAGAATGATAAGGAGGAACGATATCGGTTTTCGGCGGTGTGCTGTGGCGACAAATCGCCTCCTTCGGCATATGAATTCTCTACGTACATACTTCAAGAGTCACTCGAAAGAAAATTTACGTGCCGAAGGGCTTAACAAGTAGATATCCCGTAAAAGCTTTTCTTGGTCCAGAAGTTTCACCAAGATCTCTCCTCCCCACCGATGGGACTGTGCGACCAAATGGAAATTTATCGAAAGGGGCCCCAATCTATTCGGTTACAGCTTCAAGCACGCTATCCGCAACCCCAGACACAAACCAAGATGAGCATTTTAAATTGTTTCGACGGCCAGACATTGGCATGCGACCGCAACCTCATTCAACGATTCGATCCCTTTTAGGCATGCTGTAGTACGGATAATAGCGACGGCAACGATAATAATGACGACAACGACAACGACGAAGACTATGACAAACACTGTAATGATGACGACGATTATGACAATAATGCCGATAATAGGAATAATAATAATAATGGTGAGAATGACGACGACGACGGTAGAACCACGATATATAATGATACCCATAACAACAATAATAACAACAACAACGTACTCATAGTGATAGCGATCATCGTAATGTATAATGAATAATATCAATAATAATGACCACGACGACGGTGATATTGCGGTAATACGCATTTATATATTTGGAATATTTCGCCGCGTTGCACGGACTAAATTCTAGATACACTCTGGCGAAGTCATTAAAACTTATGTACTTGGCATTACAAATACGCCCCACCAGTCGCGATTGCGTTCCGTACGCCACGACAGTGCAGCCTGTACAAGTATTATTTCTCAGCCATGCGCTTACACGCGTCAGACGCGATTGCACGTGTGTGGTATGCGCTTGAGTAAACACTTACACAGGTTTCATGGATCGTAAGAGGCGTAGTGGGACGCAAGTGTAGACCTGGAGATCGCAGTAAAAACGTCCCGGTGCTACACAGAAAGAGGATTTTTACCCGATATTTATTATTGCGCACCTTGCGCCACGTACGTTCGAGAAAGTAACAACGCCTTCCTGCCAATTTACGATACCCTATGTGTTCCGTTAATACTCACATTTATGTAATTGGCATTATATTTTTATCCTCTACATGCAGCGTACCCGCAAACACGTATACATATATACGTGCATGCATCGATCATACATACCTGCATACGTATATGCATGCATACGTACATACATATGCATATATACGTGTACATCCAATTACACATCTACGTATATACGTAAATGTCCATCTTCACTGTAATGTTAACTGTCAAAGAAGTAATAATGTTGATAATAATAATTATGATGATGGTAATGGTGACGACGACGACGATGATGATAATGATAGTAGTGATCGTAATCGCACCGATATTAATGATAATGATAATGTTAATGGTAATGGTAATGACGATAATAATAAACAACCTGCAATGATCATTCACGGATGTAATAGGCATAGTAGTATTAATTCCTAATAGTAGCTGACATTGGCGATATATATATATA